>AWWV01010294.1:0-35648 GCA_001974805.1 Corchorus capsularis
CGATTTTGATGGTTCAAATTTATTATCACTTAATAAGCATTCTTGTTGATTTTGATGTAATTCCGAAATGGAACCATATTAATAGTTTGATAATGCTTATGAACTCAATAACGACCAACGACCCAATTGCATGTTAACAAATCAAAAAAGTATTGATAAAAATACTATTAATTGTAGGTGGAATTTGACTTAATGGATCTAATTTGCCTCTTTGCCAAGCAAACATATTGGCCTCCTCTAATCTACATTTCTGCTTTAACGTAAAGATGATGAAAGGAGGTATCGGTTCTAGTTAATTAAGCTTGGAAAATATTTCTTGAATATTTAATGCATTGGGGAAAATTTTAAAAATAAAAATAAAAAGAAGAAGCATTGAAAATTCTAATATGTTAGGTGTAAAGAATAATTTATGAGAAAATTGTTTGGTACACACTGATCAGAAATAAAAGTTTCGGATATGAAGTTGATGATCAACAACTAAAAAAACTTCACCAATAAATCTTTGAGTTAATTATAATGAATTGTAAGTAATTAAATTAATGAATGAGATAAATAATTGTGTATTATAAAGTTTATTCTTTATTACTATAATATATAGTTAACTATAATAATAACCTTTGATGAGATGAGATCTATAATATGTCTGTCTGCACTCTGCATGGGCTGAATTGAAACAAGCATTTCCTGTTTGTCTTTCATGTTTCATGTTTCTTGTCAGTTACTACTATATACTTATAAACTATATATATATAAAATAAAGTTCCCCGAGAACTTTGGCTTAATCTATATATAATTTTAATTTCCTCAAACAAATATACTTTAATCAGTCAAAATAAACCCAATTAATCCTTGAAGCTGCAGCTTTTATCCTAATTAATCTTGTATGTTAATAGTTGGCCATTGTGTGTTGGTCTTGGATGCCCTTTTTAAGCACATGGCAGAAGATTAAAGCTATGGATTAATCTAATCAGTTAAGTGGCCGGTGGATTAGATTTAGATAAAGTTAACAAATGTATATATATAGATCTGATTAATTAGCAGATTAATCCACGTTTTGAGACTACAAAATTTGGGATCAAAAAATGATGGCCGGGGAGGCATGCAAGAAAAAATAAAAGAAAGTTTTTCAAGGTGTGAGAATAAGACATTGAAAATAACCTTATTGCTGACTCTAATAATTAGATTTAATTTTGGATGGTGTTATGTCAACTAAAATGCTCATTTGGAAAGCCATTTTGGATCCTTTTTCTTCTAAATTTGGTGGTCTTAAATTGTCTTCAAATAGTGAATCAGAAATATATAATATTTTCTTCCTTCTGGTAGAGTTGTTAACATCATCATTAAAAGCTTCTTTGTTTTTTTATACACTTGGGATAATTTGTTTTATATATTCTGTTTGGGAAGAGGGAAAATGGCTGAAACCAATAATTTATAATTCCAACAGTCCAAAATTAAAATATTTGTGTGACTTTAGTTATTTGAGAGTAATTATTAGAGCTAATTGGACTCTAGTTTAACCAAACCTATTATGAGACTTAATGCATATGATTTGTAAGATTCCCCAAAGTTTAATAATGGACTACCTAGAGTGCCAACTTGTTGGGCCTACTGGACTCATTTCTTATTATCCAAAACAAAACATACAAATATTCAATCAATGAGAGTTCTTTGGATCATATAATAATCTTGTATCAGTTGAATTTAAAAAAAGAAAAAGAAAATTCTTGAATCATGAATTTATTATTTATTATTATTATTATTGCAGTTGCAGACATTTCTAGTACTGAAAGAAGTGTCCCCAACAATGAAACCAAAGCAAAGGTCCCCATTTTTCTGTTTGATATAACTTAGCCTTCAAAGTTATGCAACAAACACTGAATATCAGAATATCTTCTGCAATTTTTGTTTTAATCTCTTTTTATTATAATTGTTGATCAACAACTTTATTATTTATAATGCAAAAGTACAAGCAATTATATGATATATGGTAGTATTAAAAAGTACTTTGACATAAGGTGAAACCAAATCCAACAAAAAATAGCCACCTTCTATGATTAGGCAGATTCTTATGTTACCTAATACCTAACATTAATCCATTAGAATTATTGAGTTTTAAGTCAAATTTTCATGTTTTTTTTATGGGTACTTTCAGTCAAATTATGCAGCTGAAAAAAACCAGAAGGAAAGAGAAGGAACTTAATTTTATAAGCATTTTGATTGCAGAGTGAAGTACTAGTAGAAATTCCAGTGTTGAGGCAATTTAATGTTATCTTTTTTTGTAGTAATTATTAAAGAAGGTTCAATTATTGTATCTACCAAACCTTTCTTCTATCTTTAGTTTTACTCTTTACCCATTTACGACAGAAATCCTCCTTTATTTTCATCGCCCTCAACACTTTACTTCGGGACTTGCAAAGCATTTGATCAATTTTTAGTTAGCATTTCAATTTCTTTTTTTGTTTCAATTAGCTTTTCACATGATAAAGTTTGCAGGATTGAGTTTTTTTCAATTGGTTATAAATTTGCATGCTAAGGGTCACGGGCAAATTTCATTCTTGAAGGATTCTGTCCAAATTTTTTAGTCCACAATGATTTCCAGTTTATCTGCAGTTCTTATAGTTTATGTCCTTATTATGAACACAAGGCCTAGGGCTTTGGAACTTGATATCTTGGAGAATTGAAGAATACCCTTTTGTTAATTGTCTGTTTGTTGTTCTAAAAATTGTCTACTTACTGATCTTTCTTCTCTTCAATTTCATTTCAGATTTCAGATAATCAAGCAGAGGCCTTTTATCTGCTATATATCTGATACTCAAAAATATTCTTACATGATTTCAATAATCACATAGAAAGTTGTAGTTAGTTAGTTTGCTTATTTATTTTTCAGATTTTCACATTCATTCTGAAATTTTGGCTTTGCCAGCTGCATCTTCAGGAAAATCAGTATGCAGAGGATTTCTGGGAATTCTAATTTCTAGAAGCACATCATTACTGAGGTATGCCTCTATTCTTCTCCAATCTGCATCTTCAGGCAGCTCAAGCCTTCTTACATATCCAAATTCCCACCAATTGCAGCTTCTCCAATCTTTTGTCTTGGATTCTCTTTGCTGCAGCTTTAGTTGCCCACTAATTTCCACAATTTTCCCTTTTTCCACATGGATTTGTACATTAGTTTTCCCTACTCCTGTTTTCATCATCAAACCATCATTCATCAGGATCTTGACAGAATAAAACACCAACTTTTTATAAGTTACTTCTGCTTCAAGTTACTTACCTGGTAGTTCTGCTTTAAGAACATAAGCTTGGTCTGTCTGAAACCAATCAACTGTGCTTTTGCCAGAGTTCCTTAGATTAGATAATAAGCTATCTGATTCAAAATCCCACAGAGGAAAGGCGTCTGAGGGATCGAAATATTTCCCAAACAACAAGGGACTAAACAATGATCCTTCTCCAAATACCTTATGCACTGTTGGATTACCCAGAGAGAGAAACCTCTTGAACACGTCTTCGGCTAATGAAATGCACCATTTCTGGGGAGTTTGATCTTCAGTATGAACATCAAGTTTAATGCAACTACTACCACTCATTGGAAATCAGAACCCAAAAAAAACCAATGTTCTGATTTCAGAGTTTTTCTGCGGCAGAGGTTAGTGGGGTTTGGCATATCTTATATTGTGCTGAGAGAGAGTCGTTTAGAGAAAGGAGTGGACAAATTCCCTGGGAATATTTTGAAGATTGGAAAGTAAAGAGGAATCATTCTCTTGCAAAAAAGAAGGGACTGTGACTGGTAAGACTAAGCATGAATTTGATGCTTTTCTGGTGACCCACACCACAAATTAATATGAAAGATGTGGCAAAATGATTATCCTTTCGCTGAGAATCTTATGTAGGTTTCTGGCCTGATTTGATTGATCTTATATACACTCCACTCAATTTCAACATTGTTCTAACCAAAATTTAAGGCACCATAAACCCTTGTTTGCTCAAAAGAATACAGACAGGATACTTGAGACTCAACTCAAGCTCCTGTTTCGGTCATTCTGACAATTATTTGGGCATGAAAAGCTCAAACCCATGATTTTTGTTGCAACAGACAATTCAATAACAATTGCAGACTTGACTTCCAAGCAAAGAGTCAGGCTCAGCCTTATGGAGTTTCAAACTTCACAGTTAATCAATCAAATTGATATGCTTGAGCAGACAGGTTTGGTGATATGATGCAAAGGTGTGTGAAAGGAATAAATCTTTAACAATTTTCATTGGATGTCAGCTGGCTAATTGCATTCCACCTCTTTATGTTGAGTGGCAATGAATATTTTGACGGCAAATGCATCTGGTTTTGGCATCTGGCTGGCGAAACCCAACTTTTCCTTAAAGAAGAATTGGTATCTTCTTCAATCTTCATAGATAGATGTCTGCATTTTGTTAGCTGTGGAAATGCTGCAGCCACTTTGGGTATTGGAATATAGCCACGTAACCTTTACTTACTCAAGATAAATGCTGTTTGTTTAATCATGGTGCTGATCCTGTACTGTCAATCTTAGAATAATCTCCTAGTCTATACAGAAATGAATGACATGTCACATAATGTCTCGAAATGGAAAGGAAAGACAATGGTAGAATGAGCCTGACTCAGTTGCAAATAAAGAGATCAAAATTTCTTCCCTCTAGAAGTTATAGACAGTAAAGCAATTTCTACTTTCAATTTGAATACTACCCTGACAAAGATTATGTTTCAAACAACAGATACTTTAATTAGCAAAGAATATTACAGTTTAAAGAAAAAAAATGAAGGCATCTTTATATCTAACTACTAATGCACAAGTTGGGCAGATGAGGCGAAATCAACGAGAACCATGAATCATGTACCAAAGGAAGGTCAACTATTCGCAATAGCATTCAAGAATGAAGAGCTGATGCCATTATACTTCCTCCTTTCTGCAGGTATTTATGTTCTTTTCATCAAACAGTTACAGCACCAAAGCCTTGGCGGCCACCCATCTTAATCAACTGCCAACATAACATCTATCTGAACAAAAACAGAAGTTAGATCTCAACAGCAAGACAATCTATGGTGCATACATGTCTAAATACTAAATTTTAGCATGGAAGGACAATAAACATACCTTCTTCAAATGAACACCATTAACTCTCGTCATCTGAGCTTGAACTAGAACTAGAACTAGAATTCTCCATCCTTCGTTCAGCAATTGCAGGAAAGAGCTTCTGACGAGGATCAGGAGATGGTGATTCAAAACGAGGCTCAGAGGAAGATGATGCATTGGACACTTGTTTTTTCTGTACTTTAGCTGGCTTAATTGGGGCATCTCTAATTTCTTTGCACACCTTATCCACAATTATCAAAAAATCCCGTACAATGCCAAACAAGCGTAAGCCCTCATCCTTTTGTGTATTACCATGAAAATAATCGCCGGTGCTCTTAACCAAAGCCATAATTCTCTTCTCTTCCTCAAGCAATGACATAACATCGGCCTCAGCATTCTGCACAAAACTCTTTAATATTTCATGAAAACCACTATCTTCGTCTGTACTCTTCATCTCCGTGTTCAAGAAAGTCCGTGTTTTTAGGAGTGCATGCCCAAGTTTGGAAACAGTTCCTGTTAAGTTATCAGCATCAAGAGCTGCTGCTTTCTTAACATTTTCAAGGTCACTGCTCAGTTTTGAAACCACCTCAAGACCAAGGCTGCGGTAGTGCTCTTCTGATTCAGGGGGAACATCATCAAGAAGATCATCAGATTTGATGCTAGTGAAACTTTTGCTCTCTCTTGCAACACGGGCAGCTCTCAGACCTTCAGTGCGTATTATCTCTTGGACCACAAAGTGCAACAGTGTTGTCTTGCCATCTACTCCTTTAACATCTGCTAACTTCAAAAGCGTGTCAAGTTTGAAAGCTTGTGCACCACCGCGGAATGTGCCATCATTCATACGATTGCCTGTTTTAAGAACTGCCTCTAACAGCTTGAGGAAAAGGCGGCTACTTCTGAGTTCCTTGCAAGCAATCTGCCAAAATAGGAAAGATACTGAATTTTATGAAAAGCATCATGGAAGAGTAACTGTTTTTTCTATGACAAAACACATCTTTATAATTACATTTTAAATATGTCAAACCAATTCTGATGCATGAGATGCTTTGTAAGAATTACTGGACATCACTCTCGATCATATAAGTGATGCAATTCAAAATTCAATGACCTACCTCTAACGTTTCAAAGGACTCCCTAGTGATAGTAACCTCCTCATTAAGTGTGCACATAAAAAGCAGTGCTTCCATTCGTTTAAACGCAAATGGGATGTCCACCAAGACTTTTAGGAACCGCTCAGCAGGACCAAGTTGAGTAATTTCACCATTGAACAGTCTAAGTTTGAGTTCTTCATCTTGTGTTGGTGCCATCTTCAATAAAGTTTGAAGGAGCTCAACAGGGAGTTCATTTCCTGATTTCAAAAGAACAGATTAGATACCATGAGTGGAAGTAAACATTGAGACAAGACAACCTTTTTTTTTTTACTTTAAAAAAGAAACATAGAAATTTAACAACTGAGAGCATACTAAAGCACAATAGAGTCACTGCATAGAGCCTACTAATACACTAGCAAGACATTAGAAAATATTTTCAGTTCTGAAACAGGATTTCTATATTATTCGTTCTTGATACATGATTACAGATAGAATGCTTATAACCCTAATTGTGAGATATTTGCTCTTAGCCATTAATATCATAGCCATGCATTCCAGACAAACATTCTTTTAAAGAACTGGTTGAGAAACTTATTTATATGTTGCTCAATAAGCACATTTTCTGTTGGATAAATAAGATGGAAGAAATCACCTTCACTAAGCGCATCACAGACTTCTTCTGTGGTCACGTTTAATGCACGCAAAAGGATTGCTAAATTTTGTGATTTCTTGGGATCAAGTAGTTGAATAAACTGAGGCGTTTGATCGGCAGAAGACTCTTTCTTCTTATCATTCTTATTCTTCTCAGTGGCTGAATATCCAAACAGAGTCTCTATCATCTCCTCATTGAACCTGCAAATAGTATCAAGTATCTCATACTGACCTGGCGCATGAAGTGAGAAAGAAGAAGGAAGAAAAAAAAAAGCAAGAAAAGAATTGACATACTGGAATGATCCGGCTTTAATCTGATTCCAGACCATTGAATGTTCAGGGTTAGCTGCAACTTTATCCCAGAAAAATGGCTTCAGTTTGGCTTTAGGAGCATTGGCATCATCCCCTGCACCAGATCCTTCACCAGAGATTGCATTTGATGTTCGTTGTCGTCCACTTGGGGGTCGAGCCATCTTGGAACCTAGTGGAGGAGGCCTAGGAGGTGCGGGACCACCAGGAGGGGGTGGGGCGCGAGGACCAGGTTTGGTGCCAGGAGGTGGCGGTGGTGGAGGTCCAGGAGGCCGTGGGCCCACATTGGCAGAAGCAGGCCTCATAGAGGGGGGAGGTGGTGGAGGAGGACTGGCCTTACTTGGGACAGGAGGTGGTGGAGGAGGAGGACTGGCCCTGATTGGGGCAGGAGGTTCAGGAGGGAGAGGATCTGCTCGGCCAGGAGGAGGCTTCAAAGGAGGCAGTCCAGGTGGGGCCCTTCCTGGAGGCAGCGGTAGCAGTGAATTAGTATTGCCCGATGCACCAGATGATTCAACGGAGGCCTTGGCAGCACCAGCAACAGCTCCAAATGATGACTTTCCATCCAACGAGATTTGCACAGCATCAGATTCAAAGTGTTTGCCGTTACTTGAAGACTTTTTATGTAGGCTTGATTCATTCCCAGATGATTGGTGATCAAGCTTCTGCTCTTTAATAGATCCAAAAGCATATGCATGAGAAGAACCTGAAATAAAAAATAGATTAAACAATTGTCGACAAATTTAAGACAAAACCATTGTCTGGCAAAGTATGTACCCCCAGAGTAGTCACTTAAGCTTAAACTGAGAAGAGGCCTCTCATCATTCAGCTTGATTCCAGAACCTCTACGACAGCATAAAAGGAAAAATAATGCAGCAAAAACAAATGTTACTGCTGCAGTCACAACACAAGCAATAATAATAGTTTTACTGCTATCAGTCCTTTTTCCTGATTTTGTGGTGTTGGCTGGACTTAAATCATCCAAAGGATCAACTTTTGAAGGTGAACGTCGGGGAGAAGGTGCACGAGGTGGAGGGGGTGGAGGCGGTGAACTTAGCCATGGATCTAGCGCAAAATCAGGAGAAGGGGCTGGGGCTGAGGCTGGGGATGAAGATGAGGCTGGGCCTGGAGCTGGAGCTGGAGCTGGAGCTGAACCTGAGTTTTGAGTAGCCAAAATTCTTCTAGGAACATCAGGCCAGCGAAGCAATGACTCAATATATCTGGTGTACCAAGTTGTAAAGCCACTATCTTCCCCCGATACTGGGAAAAGAAGATTTTTCTTTCTTATGCAGTCAGAAAGAGCTTGCTTTAACTGGGGATGGAGAACATCAATCAATTTATGAATTTTTTCTTTTGCAAATGGGCTTCCTTTCGTATTAACATCATAGGTGGTACTGGGTGTTTCCTCTAGAAGATGTAACTTGAGATCTTCAAAAGCCTCCTTCAAATCATTTGAATCTTTTCCACAACTGATCCATAGCCAGTCAGCCTGCATGTACACAATTTGACAATTTAAATATCACTAAAGCAAAAGGAGAACTGGACAGGACTCTTACTTCGTACATCCTAAAACTGGAAAAACGAAAGGCGTTTAGATTTCCTATCCTATTGACAGTGAAAATTATCCAATACTCATTGTTCTGAGGTGCAAGATTTAACCACCTAACAACTAATGTACATTTACACTAATCTATGTTGTCAATATCTAATGTTGCTGTCATCACCAAATTGTATATTAAGCTTTGAAACATTATGAAACAACATGTTTAAAGAAAGTTCACGGTGCACCTAAATTTCAGATTATACTTCATGAACGCATAAAGAAACACATAACGCCTCTTTCCCATTCTCAAAAATTAAGTGTGCAATATCCTTTCATACACAATATCAACTTGTACACTCAAGCTACTGATCTAGTAAAAAAACTATAATTACAGAAGATATTTCAATCCATTGTGCATGATACTCTCACATTTTCCACCTCTAATGTTAGTTATCTCTTCTCCTGCTTCCAGTCCACTTATTAACATATGCCTTCATAGACAACAATATGGAAATGACTGAAACTAGTCTAATATCTCTTAAGTAATCATTGAAAGATCATTGGGTACTCCAAAGTTAATATGCTAGACTTGATTACTAAAATATTCTAACATAATTCTAGGTATTGTAAAGACTGCTGTCAACCACTTTCTTATTGCCAAAAAAAAAAAAAAGACTGCTGTCAACCATTTCTACTGCATCAATAAAATGCTAGAGCATTGTTTCCAGTACATATGAACTATTTGAACTAAACAAATCAAAGGTTACCTGGACTCGATGAACAACATAGTTCAAGAAAATGAGTTGCAGTCAATCGACATTAAATAATTTAAATTAATCAAAACCAATCAGGTAAGTAAATTCTGATGGCAAAAAAGCAGGGGTTTATACATGCAAAGGAATGGAACTCAAGACTCAAAGAGCATACAAGCAAAGCAATCTCCTTTACCAGATTCTCATCAATCCGCCCAGTCGCTGGATCCACTAATTGATTAAGAAATGCTTCTTCTGCAAGGCTCCTATAATCTGAGCTAACAGCCGACGATACACAAAGCAGAATTACCAAAAACCCCAGAAAGCTTGTTCTTATGACATCCATGTTTCCTTGTATCATCAGCATCATCACAAGAACAAGAGGGAATCCTTCTCATTTCATCAATGACCAAAACCCCCAGCAACAACACAACCCAAAACCCTACCAAATTCTATCATCAAAGGTGCAGACCTTATAAGATTTGCAACCAACCCAAATCAGTTTTCCTTGGAAAGAAACCCTTAAAATGAAAATGACGCAGATTTCCCTCAAAAACTTAATGAAAGAGTGAAACTTGGAATCAAGCCCCAAAAAACAAACAAAACCCAGAATTTACCTTTCCTTGGAAAGACAAAAGCTGGGATCAAAATCCAATTTTGAAACAAAGGGCAGAAAGAATATGATGAGACAGAGCTTCAAACAGGAGCTTTAAAAAAAAAAAAAAAAAAAAAAACAAAGACAATAAATTTGAAATTTTTTTCCTTTTATCTTTACCAACCCCTTTTTATTAGCAATTGAAGGATCCTAAAATGTGAACATATAAAATGGACAAAGATGGAGCCTTTCTATCATGACCAGATCCAATGAAAAGCAACTTATTGCGAAAAGAATTTATAAAAAAAAAAATAGCTGTTAAATGCATGTAAAAAAAAGTTGACCAGGAAACTTTTGCCTTTTAATGAACAAGGGTTCTTCTTCTTACACCCAGAGCTGGCAAATTAGAATGTTTCCTATGTTTTTTTTTATTAATAAATTCCGTGTGTTTTTGCTTTTTGGAATTTGATTTTTATTTAATTTGGGTTTGAATAAAATTACAGAGGGGAAAAACTCAAAAAAGCTGTTTATTGGAGGGCATTTTGGGGTGTAGAGTGATATTTTGGGGAATTATTGAAGTGATTAAGGTTCTGTTACGACAGGTTAATAATATGTGGACAAATCCCTTTCATGAAATTAATGATAACTATATTCTAATTGTATTGAGTTTTTAACTGATAGGTTAGTTATTCCTTCTTAAGAAAGATGATTTTTTTTAATCAAATCTTAAGGAAGATGATTAAAATTATCCATTTCATATACTAGTCAAATTAGGTCTAAAATTAATTAAGAATCAAACCGTATAATACCTAAACTCACGTTACTCTAAAAAAATATATATCAATTCATTTTCAATTGAGACGTAGTATATTTTTATATAAGTATTAATTAATTTTTAATTGCATATATATTATATGGAATTCAATTAATCATATCATGAATTAATATTTATTTGTTCATGTTAATGGATAAAAAAGCTTACCTCAAAAAAAAAGGATAAAAAAGCATACTAGCTGCTTATTATATCTACTTTTTAAAAAATTTGCTATCTTTGTGATAAATTTTCCTTTAATCAAAACTTTGTTTTTATTCCTTAAATCCAATTATTATAAACAAGACATTGGGTATCATGTCAATAGATAAAAGTTAAACCATCCATCATTTCTTCCCTAATTTGTCAAAAGATTCAAAAATCTTCCACCATAAATTATGGTACATAATAATAAATCTATAGTCTTGCAATCAATCATATTTATTCCATATAAGAAAAAGGATTACTATCTTCCAAAGGGTACAAAGCTAACAATTTTGACCATTTTATTTTCAATTAGTAGTTGTGAAATTGAAATTATACCACAAATCTCAATAGACCTTCTACAAAGAAATATATTTCCAATGTTTCAAAAAAGATTTAAAAAAAAATCGAAGAAGAAGAAAAGGGATAGAAATGTCAAAGTGAAGTGTTGAAATCATTTCTTGGCAACTTCATAAAAACAAAGAAAGGCTAAAAAAGGACGAAAGAAAAGGATGTTATAGTGAAGCAACGCGTTTGAGTATTAAATTAAGTAATTGCAAATGGGGGTGCGTGGGCCTTGGCCGTGGCCTTTCTTTAACTCGTCAAAGATCCGTTGGGCGAGGGCGACCTTGTTGTCACTTGTTAGCAACAGTTTGGGAATTTAAATTACTAATTAATTGCAATTAGTAAAAATAATATAGTAATTTGATTAATGTATTCTTTTTCTTTTTTTTTTACGAGTAACATACAAAAATTTAATGGGTTGCCGCCTGAAAAGAAGGTGTGATTAATAAATTTAATATAGTGGAGGGAAAGAAGCTCATAATCCTATTTCTAAGGTCCATATAGTTTTCTCAGAAAAGACTACTATAATCTTAGACATTGAAGGATTTGTGATTTAAAATTCCAAGTGGAGAGGAAACAAGGAAAACGTTATGAAATGATGGTATGCATTTTAATTTGCCTTTCGTGTAGTAGTTTAGGATAGTATGATTTTTCTAAAAGTCCATAATTATGTATCAAAAACATTTGACCTCTGTAAAGTAAAAAATAAAAAATAAAAGCAGCTTCATGATTGTTGGTAAATTAAAGCCCAAGTAAAAGTACAAACTGTGGTTAGCATACATTGCTTGTCCGTACCATAAACATAAACATAGGGAAGAAAGCAAGTCAAATTCAGAACATTAATTTGGTCACAGAAAATAAAATCTAGAGGGTAGCTACTAGCTACTACCTTTTGTATTTATCAAGGAAATGATTTGTAGAAAACTTGATGGGGACTTTTTGCTGGTTGCTCTATCACTGAATTGAGATTAAAATCTAGTCTAGAATTCCTTTTTCTATCTTGGCCTGTTGGGTATTCTCTTTTCCTTTCTTCCTTTCTCAAGAGTAAGACATTGAGTTATTTTATTCAGTGGTTATGGATTCAATGGATACCCATTGGCCATTGGGCGAGGCAAGCCCAAGACAAGAGGCCTTTCTTTCCATAAGGTTAAGGATGCCATTGCCAATTGCCATGAAGATGAAACCCACTCGACCTCTCCATTCCATTCTGTCCCAAATCCCACCAATTCCCATTTTCTTTGACTTTGTGGCTTATGGACTATGGTTTAATAATTTTGACTCTCAGTGGCTAACATAACAAGTGGCCCATTCCCTTTTAGCCTATCTTAACGCTGGCAATTGGCAATTGGCAAATGGTAATTGCTTCATTGCTTGCTAGTAATACAGCTTAACAGCCATTCGTCTCTGCTCAGTGCTCACACAACTCAATTCTCACATTGCCATATCGCTAACAAATCATCAGCCATTCACTGCAAAGTCAACCTACTGAGAGTAGGGTCTGAGAGAGACATTATCAAATTCCATAACCAGATTTTGCATATTCCAAAGTCCCAACAAGATTTTCTCTGCTGCACCTTCCACCAAACCTGAACAACCTTCTCATTCTTTTTTATTCAATCATCAAAATCATCATTTCCATTGCCAATCATTTTCTTTCTACCAGTATATATAGAATTAAATCCCATGCCCAAACTTCAATTATTTCAAAAACATCATTCAACTCAGTAACCATAATTTTGAATCATTGCATTGCATCATTATCACTTGGCCAGTTGACAAACTACAACTTCAAATCCTCATTAAAGAGATTCATAACATCAACTGAAATCTTTCTACACAGTTATGTTAGCCAAGATTCGTTAGGTTCCTCATCTAACTTCAAGTACCTAACCTAACAGACTGCAAATTAAAGCCTTCACCCTTCCCATAAGATCCTACAACAACCTTCACTTAATGCAAATATTAATCAAACAACAAATCCAACAGAGGAAATAATCAAGGAAGCAACACATATTTGAAATTGAGATATTGCATTCATGTCATTAATGAACAATAAAAGGAAAAAAATGGATCGAATGTCTTCTATCAAGAAGTGGAAGATATTGATTGATAATGGATTATATTCACATTGAAACTAAAAACCCTAAGCTACCTACTAACTAAACACTGTTAACAGGCTACAAATTCCACAAATGACATTAAAGACTTGTTCTTTTTCAAACCCTAAACTCAAAATAACTAATAAAACAAGAAAATCTAAAAATCCGAGACTGTAAAATCCCAGAATCACATCGACTCAGAGAGAGTGAGGGCTTCTCTCCAGCTTTTTCAGAATCTAAGATGCTCTTCTCTAATCATCATCACCTCCGGCGGCCTTGGAGGAGGCTCCGGTCTTCTTGGGGAGGAGGAGGTTGTGGATGTTGGGCATCACACCACCGTTGGCAATTGTCACATCTCCGAGTAGCTTGCTCAGTTCCTCATCGTTTCTCACGGCTAGCTGGATGTGACGTGGAACAATTCGAGTTTTCTTGTTGTCCCTGGCTGCATTTCCAGCAAGCTCAAGAACCTGAAACAAAAGATACAATTTTCAATAAGATTTCCTCATATAGTCAATAAATGTTTCATTTTCTGCTTACATATATAGAAAATTGCATCTAACATTAGGGATAGAGATATCTTTTGGGGGTTATTAGTCAAATTAATTAGGCAAAAATAGACCACACTTCTGAATCTCCCAAGATATACGAAGATAAAAGTACAGATCCAAAAATAGCAACACAATTGTCATGTACCTAATTAGGTAAACAATTACTAACGCAGATCCAGATTTCAGAAAGTGATGAAATTATATTAAAATTTGTCAAATCCCAAACAGGATTTGAGACAATTACTGAAAGCTTCTGATGGTATATATAAATAGTAAAACAAAAAAAAACTAAAATTTCTCAAAAATGAAAGGGGAAAAGTCGGAAACCCTAGATTAGGTTAGAAACCGAATTACGACAATTTTAGCCAAATTACCTATAGTTCTTCAAGAAAACTTTGAAAAGAAAGAACATAATAACAAAAGAGAAGTTAATTATACCTCAGCGGCAAGATATTCAAGGACGGCGGCGAGGTAAACAGGAGCACCGGCTCCGACACGTTCAGCATATTTCCCGGCCTTAAGGAACCGAGCGATACGACCGACGGGAAACTGAAGCCCAGCCTTGCTACTCCTCGATGTTGCCTTCTTCGACGCCCCTGATCCGAGAGTTTTGCCCCGACCCGCCATTATAGACACGAAACTCAAAAGAAAAACGAATGAAGAATACAAAAATAAGCGCGTAGGGTGCGTGAGAGCGAGGAAGAAAGATAAGTGAGAGAATAGGCGGTTGCTTTAGGTATATATAGTGGAGAGAGTAAGGAATTAGCCAATAGGAAAAGAGGACGCGGATCGAGGAGAGTCACCGTTGGATGGTGTTCAGATGAACGGTAGAGATTTGAACCGAAACACCGCTTTCGCCTTTTCTTTGCTTTGCGGTCTTTTCACTTTTGGTTAGTTAAATTTAATTTTAAGGAGGGAAATTCAGTTTTTTGCTCTTTCAGATTTTGGATTTCGTGGAATGACGGAAATGTCCTCGAAAATTTTTGAAATCTTTTTGTTTATTTTTTTTCAATAATTAATAAAATTAATTCAAAATAAAATAAAACAGATATATGGGCCTAGACTGGCCCAAGTTCAACTTCCATGGATTATGGACCTGGCTCAGCCTAACTTGAAAACTGGTCCATGATTATTGTTTTGGGGTCTAGCATTATCCATGAGACCATGACCATGAGCATGGTAGTCTTAATTACCACCCTAGTCCATCCATTTATGCTATTTGAAACTCTCTATATTAGTGGTATTGATATATCGAGCAAACATACTTGCGACAAATGAGGGGTTGCATTAAGTGATAAACGACTTGTTGCAATTTAAGCAGGTCTCAATTTCGAGACTTTGTATATACAGATATCTCGTTTGTAGACTCGTCTGCCAAAATCAACTGCGTGACGCGGATCAGATCCGGGATTAGTTAGAGCAAAACTCTAGATACCGGATAGGATTAAAAAAAACAGCATTCTTACAGATTTATCCAATAAAAGCAATGCAATGAATAACCAATATTCATGAAACACCGTTGGGCTTAATTTGTATTCATGGTAAGAATGTTGTAATTCCTGTTCATAATGCTCATACTGAGTTACATCTAAATTCTAATCATTCAATTAATACAAATGGATTTAGTATTACATTGTGTATCATTGGAATCTTATTATTTGGTTTGTGTATTACATTGTATTGGAATTTCTTTAGCGAGAGTTGTAAGAACTTAATTTATCTTATCTTATGAATGCATATGAAGCCTTTTTCCCATAAATAAGGATTCATGCAACATAATCATGAGAGTAACAAAAATTGATCGTGAGCTTGGGACTTAGTTTGGTCGTGAATTGAACATCAATCTTCCAATCGCTTAGATTGAATTGAACATCAATCTTTTGGATCACTAACTATTGTTCAAAAAAGACTGATAAAAAGGGAGAAGCCACCTAATCTTTGATTCCTTTTCTCTTGTAGCAGTACCTTTGGCTTGTATGCAACTTTATTGTACAAAATAAGAAAGAAGTAATAACTTGAAATTGCGAATTGTATGTAGCTGAAAATCGAAAATGATGTGTAACTTAAAATTCCTTTCTACATTTTCACTAGCTTGATTGACAAGTCATAAAGATTATCGCTGATAAAAACCCATGATGTAACTTTTTAAACCAAACGAAAAAGATTAATTTGGACATATAAGACTAGAAAACCTTAGTTTAACCCTCCAAACAAAATAATGTTGAAACTTATAAGGTCCACACATTTATTATGATAATTGGTTGCAAAATAAAATAATAAATTACATTTTGGAGCAAAGTAAATTGCAGTATGTAGTAGTTGGAATACTAAGAAAAGATAAATCCATTGAAAAATGAAAACGCTGTTTGTAATTATGCTCTTTGCAAAAGTGATTTGGTTATGAGTTATTCGCTTTTATGATTTTTCCACCTTTTTTTTTATAAAACACAAGGTACAAAAATGTCCTATTTTTGTCTGAAATTAAACTCAAAACTATAGCAAAGTGAGGTAAATAAAGTCCTTATGTAACCACTCCATCTACCAAAAATAAGAAAAAACAGAATTTACTTTATATTTCCGGAATCTTGATTTTTCCCAGCTTCAAATTCGAAATTCTGAGTCTTTTTTTATATTGAAATTTGGTTGAAAACTGATCATGAGTCTGAAATCATCTGAATTTTTTTTTTTTTTAAAGGTTCTCCTTCTAGTCCTCTCCATGACTAGTACTTTCAAAGCTGACAGTTGCAGAAACATAGAATGCAACACTTAACAAGCCATGAACAAAGCACAGTATTCCCCCAACAAATAGAAAATGATGATGCAAAACCTTGCATGAACCTCTGGATTTTGAGTTCTCCAGCATCCCCATTACCAGAGTTGGAAACCCCACAGCTACTACAATCCTGATATATTCATTAGCAGCATAAACAATTTAATCAGTTTTGCTTCTGATGAAAGCAAGTTAACATAAATTCAAGTATTTCAGCTGGGAAATGTGGATTTAAACTCTCTTTTTGAGCATGGAAAGTGCCCTTTGATCCTAAAAACTTAGAAAATTAATTTCAAGCTTGCAGTAACATGGGAAAGACATACCAAGAAAGAACAAGGCAGCCAAACCAGAATTGTCTGTTAGAAGATGATCTTTCAAGTTCTTCTGTGAAACAAATACACATGCACCCACCAAGCAAGTTTGCAGTAACATGGGATAAAGCTAGCAAAGTAGCTGCAACTAACCCTAGCTTGAAAGCCTCTTCATTTGGTTGTTGACACTCATAACTCTTTAAATTCACAAGTGTCACCTGTTAAAACATAAACAATTGGTTCAGTTTTATTAAGTTATTATATTGTTAACAGAAATGAAGATATGTACCTTGTCTTTAGCAATTTCTGCTTGAATGCTTAGAATCCCAGCAGCTACATCCATGATAAAAATCACCAGACAAATTAAAAGACTGGATTTTGCCATGATTTTTCACAACCTGTAAGAAAAGAGAAATACTGGAACATGTTAATGGTAGGCAAAAGAAGGAAATAAGAGAGGAATTCATGTGGAGCACTTTTTTATAGACAATTTTTCAATGAAAAAGACAGCTAAGAGGGTAAAAATAATTAACTTGATGTGACAAAGTAATACCTACTTCTTTTTCTACAGCTACAGTTAATGTAAATATTTTCCTTACTATACTATATTTCTTACTTACATCATATATATATTGAGAATCTTGCCCTTGTGTTCTTGATTCTTGCTTTTCAGTTTTATTGGTGATGTAGCAGGTTCAGATCCTATATTAACTAACTTATTATATGACTTCCATGTCTTTTTGTACCCAAAAAATGAAGATACTGTGTAGCATTAAAAAGAAATGTATTTAAGGTACAATAATGAAAGTGAAGAAAAGGAAAAGTGAAGACAACGGAGAAGCACATTTTTTTCTCTGCTACCAAAGAAGTACAATTACAGGATCCATCTTCATGTTTAAAGTAAAAAAAAAAAAAAAATCTAAGAAGATGATAATGACAGTGATTTTATATAAACATGTTTAATTGAAAATTAAACAGGGAACTTTTCACTAAATCATACTCCTATGTAAAGTACTTGTTTGATGATAAAACTTGCTTGTGCAAGCATGCATCACTTGCTGACTTTTAAAACTTGAAATTATTAATGATTCTCTCTTTTATCATTTTATTTTGTTAAAATAACAATTTTACTCTATTAACTTGGGTCTAAATTAGTACATCTAGAGTTGAGTGGAAGGAGTTCCAAATCTCTTAAATAATATCTCGAATTCAAGTATTATGAATAGATTAAATGAACACTGAGAGAGCTTTTCCCTGTTGGAGTTTAAATGCTACTCAATTACGAATTAGGCATGAGAGAGTCAAGAGTGTGACTACCATGTATACCACTAGAGTTGTAACCCGCACCGTCAATAAGGGAAGAAAAGTATATGAAGAAACTTTATGCCAAAAAATAAAAAAAAAAACTTTATGCAAAAGATGCATTAAAGAGTCAAATCTTGGAAGAAAACTATATGATACATCATATATTACTTCTTGTGAAAAAAAAAAAAATCATATACACTTCAAACAACTGCTGGGACATGGTCTATGGGTCAAAATGGGCCTGAGTATCAAACAGGCTAGAGCCCAGTCTTCAGACATGATGACATGAATATGTCAAATTGGGTTTGTGATCAAACTATCTTGGTCCGAAAACGACAGACGGCTCTTTAGAAGTCTTGACCCATACCCATAGGCTTCGACCGCGGACCAGTCCATCCCATCGTACCTTTTCTTCCCAGGTCAACCCAAACAACATTCTCATTCAGTCATTCGTCTCATAAAAATTGAATGATTACGCTCAAAAATTTATAAAAATTTGATTAGTGGATTTCAAGTTTCAATAAATCAATGAGGAATTGGGATTAATGTAATGTGTATACCAAGTGAGAAAGATAAGATAAAAGGGACTTCAAAGGCTTCAAAACATAAGAAATAAAGTTGTTTTTATATGTCAAGGGACCCATATTCGACTTCAATATTGAAGATCCAAACTCAATTAGCTCGAGTTTTGAAGTCCTTTAAACATTTTTCTAAGTTTAAAGTTGAAACTTTCAATTGGTCAATGTTCTTTCTCCTTCAAATTAAAAGAAAAAAAAAAGCAAAAAAAAAATTCAAAATGCAATTTGGTAGGGCAAAATTGAAGTCCCACGGTGGCATGTGCTAGCATTAAATTGGGTTCATAAAAACATACCGACACCTTAACTATCTGAATCTGACTTCCCTTTCAAAACCAGGCCATTTCCATGGCTTCACTATCCACACACTGCCTTAGATTATGAAACTTCATAAAAACAGATAACATTATGATTTTTTTTTAATGAAAATACATATGCAAAATCCTATACTATGAATTTTCACTTGTTTGTGTTCGTGTTACTACTCTACAACAGCAACATGACAAAGCAAAAACATTAGTAAAAGAAAATGAAATTAAGAAGTAGTGTAATAAATTGAGTAAACCCAAGCCTCTTTTTCACAAACTTTTTTTTTTACATTTTGTGTTTTTTAAAAGTTGCTTTGAGATTAGTGTTCCATTGTTCAGATCTAATTATGAGTTACTCTTCACTCTTTTCTAAATAATCCACTTGTTTTTGTAGTTTGGGTTTTTATTATTGATCATTGATGATGCTCTTTAAGACTTTTTAAATGAATTTAAGCCCACCATTTAAGGGGCAAAAAGGGTGGTTTATTGGACATGGCCCCATGGTATGAGTGCAACTGTGCAAGGGTTTGGTACTTTGGTTTCCATCTTTAGATGGGGAGCTTTTGGTGAAAACTGAAAATCAAAATTACAATTTCTTCACTTATTTGAGTTAAAATTACATTGACATTTTTGAGTTGAAGATAGTACTATACTACTTTTCGTCATAAAAATGCTCTAATATTAGTACTTAACCAATTTTTTTTTTACTCCCACTTGATTGATTATGGGTTGCTTGCTTCTATTTCTATCTATACATTTTTTTCTCCTATAATAGTTTTTATTTGCTAAAAATGGAAAAAATTATACAGTTTATGCCATTTATGCGTAATTATTCTTTTATTAGTATGTTCCTTATAAAACCATCACTGCAATAATGAAAGATTGAAAGGCATTGTCCATTTGCTCCATTTAATCATTTTGGGGTCAGCCGTCCTTCTCCAACTACATTGCAAAAAAATCTCTTGGATTACATTTTCATCTTCCAATTGTTTTATTATAACTTGCTAGACGTGGATAATGATACATAATTGCCTTTTTTTTGGTTAAAAAAGGTTTATGAATAAATTCATTTTGAGATTTACAAATTTATTATGCTTTCACCTATAAGTTTTTCAGATTTACAGATGGTCTATCAATAAAGGCTTGTGGAGGTTCGAATGATTCTCTTGTCATTAGATACTCAGGAAACTGCATTTCCGAATGATTTTAAGTTATTGCACAAAGAAAGTTTTAGTAATTCAAAATTTTCTTCACTAGATTAAAACCTTAAATCCAATTTCATCTATGAGTACATATACATTTGATTAAAAATCCAGTTTTCCATGAAGAAAAAATAAATCATTTGACCGCAATCATGATTCTGAATCCAGAATTTTCTAGTGACATTAAAATCTTAAATCTAGTATAGTCTTGCATTCTAGAAGGGAAGTTTTATTTTTTACTATTTTTTATCTTTTGAGTAGAAACAAAATGTAAAGACTGTGTATTTTGGTAAAGATACCAAAATGTTTATAGGCTTTTAGCTTACAGTGGTGCAAAGCATAAAAATGGTGGTCCACTATTCAAGTATGGTATATTTTGACAGTGATAGATTATTTAATCATATAAAAACTTTATAGTATTATTATATATATATATATATATATATATGAAATTGCATCACTTTCACAAGGGTATTTTTGACACTACAAATTTTCTCTCTCTTTTTACATTTTTTTTTGCGGTGTAAATAAAATAAATATACTATATTTTTCAAATGATTCACGAGATGTACAGTAGAAAAATCCAGTCCTCTTGCAATTAAATGAGGGGCCGGTTAATTGGGAAGAACCTTGAAATTTTCAAATTGGTTCCATTCCATTGAAATTTTATTATTATGGTTTAATAATTAAAAAGATTATCAAAAAATTTTGTGAAGAAAAACGAAATCTTTACATCAGAATCAAAGTAATCAACTACCTTTCATTGTTTGGTAAAATGGGACATTGAAGCATTCTGCAATGGAATTTGGTCATACACTTCACCTAATCAGTGACCCAAAGTAGTTTCATTTTCATTAAAGATCTAGAAAAACTAGTCAGGAAATTAAGGTAAAATCAATTCTTTTCTGCAAATAAGTTATATTGAAAACTATCTTCTAACTACCTTACCTTTTAATTCAACATTTACATGCACGTGTTTTTCGACCAATTAGGAATTTTTTTTTTCATTTCTTAAAGATTTGAATTTTTTTTTCTATATTTATCTAGTTAATTTGTTTTCAAAGTTTACCCTCTCTCATTAACTGTAACTGTCATTTTATTAGCCAGTTTAGCACCATGGAACATGGGTTTCTTGTCATGTTATCAAAAGCCAAAGAATCTCCAAGTCTTGATCAATGATCAATTTCTATTCTGGTAATTTGCCTGTCTAAATTTCCTTTTCCTATTTATGTGAAAAAATTTCTAATTTCTTTTATATAATAATAATAATAATGGGGGCTTAAATGGTTTTTTGGCCTAGTGCTCATTTTGTCTTTTCTTTTCTCTTCTTACATGGACAACCCATTTCAGAAAAAGCTGAAAAATATATTTTCATGAGATGATGGTTGGTGGAACTCTCTCATCATCATCATCATCAGCTTATGTTTGAACTGGCATACAACAGCATTGTACATGAAATACTAGATTGATTTTCTTGTTCTGTTTTTTCTGTTTTTCTGGGTATTTTCCCTTTCACTTTCCCTTGCATTTGCATCAAACTTCTCTCTTGATGTTGTTTCTTGTGCAAGACATGTTGTTAGCTGTTGAGCTCATTTGTTCCAAAAATGGAAAGGAAATTGCTGGCAAAGGGAGTTAGATACAAAGTTAGAAAGTTATTAAAGCAGGTAAAAGGGTTTCATACCAAGAGTAAAGTTGGAGAGTAGTACTGGAGAGTGAGATGACAGTTTTGATTGACAAATGAGAAATGGAGAGGAATTATTTTAGGAAGAAAGGTTGAAACTTTTGTTCAAGTTAAAGAAGAAAAAGTGAAGAAAAAAATATGCCAACAGTTTGGTTTTCTTTGAAGAGATCTTTACACTGTAAATCAGAGCCATCAGATGTTCATGACCCCAAAACCAGGAAGCAATTGAGTACAATATTGACCAGAAAAGCAGGGAGGTCAGGGTGTTCAAGGTCTATAGCAAATCTCAAGGATGTCATCCATGGAAGCAAGAGACATTTAGAGAAGCCCCCAAGTTGCAGTCCAAGATCCATTGGGAGCAGTGAGTTTCTCAACCCAATAACCCATGAAGTCATTCTTAGTAACTCAAGGTGTGAGCTCAAAATCACTGGTTTTGGAGGGTTCCAAGATGGTGTTAGTAATGGTGGTAATAATGGTGGCGGTGGCGGCGGCGGCGGTGGTGGAAGCGGTGGCTCAACTTTTGTTGGTACTTTGAGGCCTGGAACACCAGGGCCTGGAGGCCACCCAACAATGCATTATTTTGGGAATCCTTCATTAAGGAACCCTGCAGCTACTCCTCCAAGGAAATCACCATTTCTTGAAAGGGAAGGTGGTTCTGGCATTTTTGGTGGTGCTGGAAATGTTCATCCAAGCAATAGAGTTTCTTTGGAGATAGATTCTAATGGAAGTTCAACAGTTACTTGTCACAAATGTGGAGAGCAATTTAACAAATGGGAAGCTGCTGAATCCCACCATCTTTCTAAGCATGCTGGTAAGTGACTGACTTTGATTCCATTCCATTGTTTCTTTAAAAATGCAGCTTCTTTTCCTTTTACTTGAAAACTTTTTGACTTTGCTTTTTTCCTCCATTGTTTTCTTATCCTCTTGGATACAGAATCACCCAACTTTCCTCTGACCACAAAAATTTTTGAGTACCTTTACAAAATGAACATCCCTAGACTATTACCTTTACCAATGAACATCCAAGCTTGGGTCACTTTTACAAGTTAACTGGTTTTCCCTAAGGAATTAGATACCATTTACTTTCTAGAAGCTGAATTACTTTTCCTAGTTCCTTTTTCTATAAATTTGGACAAGGATTCTTGATTCCCTGCAGTTCTTCTTTCAGAATGTTTGGAAAATATTTATACTTAACAGACTTACCCAAATTAGAAAAGAGAAGGGAACATGGATGAACTTTGTTTCCTGCACATATATTGGTTACTAGATCCAAGTTTAAGTGAAGGCAAACCCATATTATTATTACTGTGCTTTTTTGGTTGGATTAGTATGGTTGCTTCATTGCGGGGATTTGTTTTGGAATTGATTTTCAACATCTGAGTTTCTTATTTCCAAGTAGTTTTCATCATTTTTCTGTAATATTTTAGTAGCTTTCCTTATCAGCAGCTAAACATTCTCTTTCTTTGGCAGTTACTGAACTTGTAGAAGGTGACTCATCTAGAAAAATTGTTGAAATTATATGCCGGACAAGTTGGTTGAAGTCTGAGAACCATTGTGGCCGGATTGAAAGGGTTTTGAAAGTTCACAATATGCAGAAAACTCTGGCTCGATTCGAAGAATATAGGGAAATGGTAAAGATCAAAGCAAGCAAACTTCCCAAGAAACATCCGCGATGCCTTGCTGATGGAAATGAGCTACTGAGGTTCTATGGCACAACTGTGGCATGTTCCCTTGGCCTAAATGGTTCATCAAGTCTTTGTATATCTGAAAAATGTAGCGTTTGTCGGATAATTAGAAACGGATTCTCTACCAAGAAAGAGCTCAAGGAAGGAATTGGTGTATTCACAACTTCCACTAGTGGAAGAGCTTTTGAGTCTATTCAAATTGTTGAAGATGATCCATCTATAAGGAAAGCTTTGATAGTTTGCAGAGTAATTGCTGGGAGAGTTCATAGACCTTTGGAGAATATACAAGAAATGGCAGGTCAAACCGGGTTCGATTCATTGGCTGGGAAAGTTGGTCTCTATTCAAATATAGAAGAGCTTTATCTGCTCAACCCTAGAGCTCTCCTTCCTTGTTTTGTGGTAATCTGCAAACCTTGAGAGGAAGAAAAGATACTTGTGGCTTAAGTTAGAAGTTGTGAAGTAATCAGTAAATGTGAATCCTCTTAATTTTGGAAAGAATTCTCATTCTTCTTCCAAGCTTTCTTGTCACTTGCTGATACATCTGTTTTGTGCATCTCACATTTGAATTTTTTCTTTTTCTTGCAATTTATATTGCTTCTTCCCTGTTTGGGAATTGTATTGTAGATGAAAAAATTCCTCGGAAAATTTTTATATTTCATTAACCATGATTGCTTATTTACCACTCTTCATTGCAACTTTCTCAAATCTGCATTTGCTGATATCATTTTTGCCTTTTAGGATAAGATCATGATATGCACATAGTGACAAATTCAGAATTTGAAGATAGATAAAATTCTGCTTTCATGGGAGATTTTTATCCTTAACATTCGTTTTCATGGGCCATGGCTGATGGTGTGTATTAGTCTGATAAATTCTAGGCAAAATATGGACAGAACATAATAGAAAAAAAGTCTTCAATTTGAAGTCCTCTGTATATGTTTCTGGGGAATTAAAAACTCAAAGGTTGATCATTATTTAATTGAAATACAGATCAGATCACATAAAAAAATTGGAAAAAGTTTCAAATGATTTAAAGTTAGAGAATCTTGTCATATGGACTAAAGCATTCAAATTTAGCTGCATAATTGCATACTTATGTTAATGCACCCGTCAAAGTTTGAACATAACAAAATATATGAAAGTCTGTTCCTAACTTCTAAAAGCATTGAAGAAAATGTAAGAAGACAAGCTTATTAATTACATTAATCATCTCCAGATTTTTTCAACCGAAACTTGTATTCGAAACACGGTAAGAGAAGATTCTGAAACAATTTAAATTAGTAATTTAAAAAAATGGGGATTCTTCTAAGCATGTTTGTGATTTCTAGTCTGCAACTCTTGCAATAAAAAAACAAAGAAAAAATTAATTAATACTATAATGAAGGTTTAAATCATGTCCAGTAGCTAATCAAAAGCATAAAAATACTACATGTGGTCCTGGTTGGAGGGTAAGGTTTCAAACAGTGTTTAGTCCATACCACAAGACAAAACCAAGAAGGATTGCCATATGTTTGCTGTCCAGGCAGAAAACTTTGTCTTTTCCATCCCATGCTTCCATTTTCTTATTCAAAAATCTCTGCTGTAATTTGTAAATGCTGGTGTTAAAAAGATTTTTTTTTTAATTGTCAGGTTTGCTTTTAACTCTCTGGATTTTGTTGGTGAATGAGAAGCAACTAGCAATAAAAGATAAGGTCAGGGTCCCTCTTTCTTCTCCCACTCTTGGATTTCAAAATGTAGTAGTAATTTTCATTGGTCATTTCTTCTTCTACCTCAGTAAAATACATGGATTTTTTTGATTAGGTCAGTTCCTTACTGCAATAACATCAATACAGCTTTAAAAGCTTTCTCTGGCACATGCATATCATAAATGTACATATACATAAAACTTTTCAGAAAAACATAAATTCTGGGTATTGAATTCCATTCAATTTCTAGTCTTAAATATTGGATTGGAGGTAGTTTGGAGGCAGATGAACACAAATGCTGTGCTGATATATTATTCATTTTAGTGCAGTTTTGGCATGAACACCCTAATCATCTTGCTTTCTTGGCCATTCTGAGTTTAAGTCAAAATCTTTTATTATTGGTTAAACAAAGTGTTTAGTCAGTAGATTTTGTCCTTTAAAATTGTTTTCTGGTAAAACCCAGGAATGGGAATATGCATTTAATGATTTAAACCAGCACTCAAGTAAAATCCAAACAACTTGTCTTTTGCCTCTTAGCTTCTGCTCCCAGGAATTAACTAAACATGTTACTAAGTGTCTAAACTTTTGCTGTCTTAATCTGAAATTAAAAAAAAATGCAGAACTTTGGAACTTACCTTCTGACTATCATAGTTTTGTTAGTTCACATTAATATCATTTGGATACTTCTACAATGCTGTTCTAATCTGTCATGGGGGATCTTTCAAGCTTAATTGAAATGGGCTAAAGTATAACTCAAAATGGTCCCAAATCAAGGAGTAGAAAAAGATCTACATAGCCTATCCAACCCTGGACCATGAAAGAAAAAAAAGTTTGTTGAGTTAGTTGAAGAAGTAGCTTTTGCATTAAAGTCCCTGATTATATCCATTCTGCTACAATTTCCAAACTCATGGAAAGTTGAATTATTCCTGGATTCTTATTGTTCTTGCTATACATTGTAGTTGAGTCTAAGCTACAAACACATAGGCCATTCTATTTATTCTTGTGGACCAAAGTCTCAAGTTCCCCTTTCATGAAGGCAACAAGTAAACGGTGTTTAGACCCTGCTTAGCATCTCATGTAACTGTCATTTTGACAATGGATTAGCCTAAGCTTGTCATAAAGATCATAGGGCGAGTTTGGCGCCGTAATAGACGCCTTCAATCTGTTTAATATCGGTCAGGACACACATGCATTATGGTATAAACTAAGTCCACAGCTGCAAGCATTAATAAATGCTATGAAGTTTGATTATTATGATCCTATAGCATTGCAAGGATTTTAGGCAACTTGAAAAATTTTCCTCAATTATTCTTGTACCCTATAGGATTACATCAGAGCTAGTCTTTTGTGATAAACTAAGCCATTACTTTCTGATAGGGGGTAAAAATCCATAATCTACACAACTAGTAATAGATTGATGAACTATATCTTCCACTCCATACTTGTAAATGAAGCCTAAATCTCTTAACTTCTTTGAAGAAATTTCAGCAGGTTTTGCAGCTTTTTCCTCTGATTTTAACCTGGAACCATACATAAATGCAGAAAGAAACATTACATTGCAAATTCTCCACTTATGAGATTGTTAATAATTTCATAGCTTAACATATCTTCACAAGATCTTACCTCTGTATATTGGAGCAAGGGTACTCTTTAGCAAGAAGATTAATCAATTCAGACATTGTATAGCTATCGGCACAGCATAGATATCTACCTTCTGCACTGGATTGTTCCATAAGGAAAATATGGGCACTGCATATATCTTCAATGTGAACTAAAGCAACTGACCCCATTCTAGCATTTACAGCAGACAAAATTGAAAAGTACTTTTGATCACCTGTAGAAGTAAGCCAAATGCAGAAGTTAGAACTACCTAGTTTCAAGAGATACATCAATAGATTGTCCTTGTTTTGTTAGGGGATTTATTGCACTCCTTAAAATGTGCCAAAAGTTGGTTGACAAGTTCAGAATTGAAGATTTGATTATTTCAAGCATCATAATAGTTTATGTATAGTTATTATGAGTTTGATCTTTCTTTATGATAACCTGTAACAGGTGACAGGAGCACTTGAATGCTTGAGGGAATCATTGTTGTGAGGAAAGGACCGGCAACAGTTGTCGTTATCACTGAAACAAGATCAATGCCATTCTCATTGGCAAACTTAAATGCTGCTTCCTCAGTCAAAAGCTTGGAGAGGGCATAAACCTATATAAAGTTTAAGCCAGGTACATATATCAGTTTTGCAGAAAGAATTATTGCCTTAGAACAGAACCAACAGTAAATAGAACAGAACAGGAGGCAGAAGCTTTTTTACCCAACCACTTGCTTTTGCATTCAAGACATGATCAATTGTAGTCTGGCAAGATTCATCAACAACAGATCTCCAATTTCCATTGCTGTGATCTTTGGCAGTGATAGTACTTATGGAGGATGTAAAGATAACCCTTTTGACAGACTTGGATCTCAAGCAAGCTTTGAGGAGGTTTTCGACGCCTTTGATTGCAGGCTCAATGATGTTTGATCTAACATGTTCCTCTTCAAAATCATAACAAAAGAACTAGCTATATATGTTAGATTGCTGATTAAACATATAAGTTTAATTTGTTTATTACATGAGGAAAATTGCAGGCATTACCGACATTCTCATTTGCATTAATATTGACACCAAATTCCATTGAAGCTGCCACATGAAATACACCATGGCAACCCTTCACAGCCTCATCAAAGCTCCCTTCTTCTAGTAAATCAGCTTTGAACAATCTCAACTGGTCATTTCCGGCCGCCCATAATGACAATAGATTCAAAGCCTTGTCTGAAAGTGAAGGATTCTCAAATCACTTGTCTTTGAAACGATATATAGATAGTTTCTAATTCAAATCCTTTCATTACCATATTAACATTCTATATCATATAATCTATATATAACATAGAGCACATGCCTATATATATGGTTAAATATTTAATATGTATCCAAAGACATGGGATGAAACCTGGATTACGGACTGTGGCATGAACTCTGTAACCTCTTTCAAGAAGAAGCTTCACAAGCCAAGACCCGATGTAGCCGGTGGTGCCGGTAACGCAATATGTCGGTGCCACCACCGCCTTGTTTCCCTCTGCCGGAGCACCAAGCTTATTGATCTCCATTTTCTCCTTTTAATCTTCTGTCAAAACTACCTTACCTAAGTCAAAAGCTTTAATATTAAAATGTCTTTGATATTCAGACTATAGAAGAGAATTCAAAATATATGGTAATATAAGTGCCGTATGGAAAGTCACACCTCATTGTTTTCTATTAGGAAATAAAATTATCTTTTATCTTAATAAAATATTACTATCTTTTTATTAAAAAAAAAATATTACTATCATTGTTTTCTATCAAAAAAACAAAGCAAAGCAATTACACAACTCAAAAGCAATGTTTAAAAAACCGGATCGGTTATGGAATTGGTGGAGGTTCCGGTCGGCGGTCCGATCGGTTCAATCGATCGGACCGTCGGTCCGGTTTGGAGATGTCACTTGAACTTAAAACAAATTATATATATATATATTAAATATTAATTGTTGTATACCAATGAGATAAAAAGCATTCTGGTAGAATGGTTAAGTGGTTTGTACTCTTTTTAGTATGTTATAGGTTCAAATCCCACCAATAGCAAAAAGCTTTCAAATTTTAAAATTTTAAATCTAAATCAAAATGTCAAGAATCGGTCAAAATCGGTCCGGTTTCTGGTTCAACCGTCGGTTAGATCGGTCAAAATCCGGCTATTGACTTTCTAGAGGACCAGGGACTTAAGCTACTATCCTGACCGAACAGACCTTCGGATCCCAGTTAAACCGGTCGGACCGACCGGTCTGGTTTTTAAAATAATGTCAAAAGATAACATGTGATTTTTTGTATTAAAGCGTCATTATTATTATTATTTATTTTATATTTAATATTTTTCAAAATAAAAAAGGAAATCCGCTTCCAAGTAGCCATCATTTTGAAAGGCAAAATCATTGTGCCAATTCCTTGATTGGGCCTATTAGAACTTAGAATTAGTTAAGAAAACTTTTTTTTGGGCCGAATAGTAGAAAATTGAAAAAACCTTTTTTCCTTTCCTTTTTATCAAAAGAGAAGGAGTACACTATTCTATTCTTTTTATCCTGACCACGTCAACATCCCACGATTTCTAATCCCAATTTTCAAAAAAATAAAAAATAAAAAATTGACAATGCAACAGGTTTGTCTAGTCTTTATTAACAAAATTGTTCTTTCTCAATTCTCTTATATAGTGCTCTTTACCCACGTGGACGTGGATAAAATGACATGTATTTGACTGACTTGTATCTAGGCAGGTTTGACCGCTTTCAGAGGGTTCAGCACCTTGAAGAGACCGTCTCTCAATTTGGAAATTTGAACAGATAAATGGTTTGTGAACCTACATGGTCTAACTAATCCAGTGAATGTGTTACTCTCCTCTTTGACAAAGAAGCTTTCCCGAGAGAGTTCTTCATCCAAGAGATACCATATGCCATCACGAAAATCTCTGTAAGAATGCAAGAATACAAGAACTAGTATTAAGAATTAGTATTAAAGAATATATACAAAAACAATACAGATCAGCATGGAGAGAAGAAGAATGTTCTTACCTCACGATTTCTCTGAAGTATTTTTCAATATATTCCCACCATTTTCTAAGAGTAGGTGGAATGCTAATGCTTTTCTTAAAAGAATCGAACATCATTGATGTCCATTCAAGGAGCGTATGAAATTTGTAATCAAACGTTAGATCACCACCACCACCACTACAAAGTTCAAATCCTGATGGTCTCAGAATATACGTATTTCTCTTTAACTCTACTGCAAATGAATATTCATAAGTGGCTACTTCAGTATCCACAAAGTGGAGTTTGGACTTGCTGGGTAAGAGGAGGGTTGCGAGAGAGGTTGAAGGCCCTGCTCCAGTATCATGAGGAACACTGGAACAACATCAACAGGATAAACAGAACTAGGAATTTCATAAGAATAAATAGGGGTTAGGAAGATGACGAGGGGGATTAGCAAAAAAAGCATGAATAGCATCAAGAGAAAGTCGATTAGCAGCTTACCGAGGATGAGGAGCCTACGGAGGAGAATTTGCTCCTAATCTAAGCGAGGAGACCACCGGCGGAAGGTTGGGGTCACTTGACTGGCGGAGGTTGACGTAGCCACAGAGGGTTTAGGAAGATGACAAGGGGAATTAGCAGAAGAAGCAAGAATAGCAGCATAAGAAAGTCGATTAGCAGCTTATCGAGGAGGAGTCACTTGACTGGCGGAGGTTGACGTAGCCAGACCACCAGAGTGTGACGGTCCACCGGAAAATCCACAGAAACAAACATACATACACGAGAAATAGAAAATATGAAAGACACACATTTGAGTGAAAAACTTGAAAGAAAAAAAAGAAGAAAGAAATGGATACCTTTGATTTGGAGGGTGAGGCATAATAATCTGTGGAAAAGGATTTGCTTCTGATCTAAGCGAGGTGACCACCGGCGTAAGGCTGTGGGTCACTTGACTTGCAGAGGTTGATGTATCTAGACCACGAGAGTGTGACGGTCTTAAAAACCCTAAAACCCAATTTTTTTTTATCTTCGACCCTAAAACCTAAACCTAGAGTTCTTAAACTTCTTCCACGAAAGTTGCAGTATCACAATGTCTCACGATCCTCCGAATCAAATACCTATGCTTTTTTTTTTCAAGTTTCTCACTCAAATGTTCACCCAAATGTTTCACACAATGGGTATTCTGTTTCATCTTTTCAAATGGGTGTCAACTATTGCAGTATCAAGTCCTTCCGCATTCTTGTCATTCACAAAGGGCAAGATCCGAATTATTTAATATAGAGAACGAGAGTAAGTATATATTTTTTTGTTATTGGGTTATATTTGTTGTCTAAATAATAATCCTTGGTGATTTTGAATATTTATAGCACTATCTTGCAGATATGAAGAAGGCTGGTAGATTCCCAGGGAAAGGAACGCGGACAAGTATACAAGTGTCTGGAGTATGATGTTAGACTTTTGCTTTCTGGCTATGGAGAGTTAGGATGTTCTTAAAAGGATCGAAGAGGCAAAGCAAGTGGGAACGACAGTGTTAGAAGTAGTTGTGGTGGATGATGGTAAAAGAGACGAAGCCATGTTTTTCAGTATGATGAAGATTGAGAGAGCTTTGCATAGCTTTTTATAACCAACTAAAAGTTAGCCACCCCACATGTCGAGTAATAAACCAAGCAAAATATCAAGCAAAAAAATCATCAAAGTGTCAACTCTGATTAATAGATATTGCATTTGAATTAATGTATACATTGTTTTATTTGAAAATAAGAGCCGTGTGTCAATTTCTTATTTGCTCACACGCTTTTTTCTATGGTGTAACTCACGCTCCGTTTTGTATTAACATAATGAACCTATTTGAGCCTTCCCGAAAAGTTAGGACCCTTATTTGACCTTTTTTAAAGTTCATGCTCTTATTTGAGATTTATGGCAAAATTCAGGGAACTATTTGAAATTTTAGCCAATAGGAAAGTGTATGTAAATTTTCATTTTGTCGAGTGAATGTGCTTAATGCTTTTAACCAAGATCTCGGGTATGAGATTGGATTAATTTTAGATAGAAATTAAAATTGAAAAAACCATATCGATTTGCTATTTTATGTTATGATATCATTATGTCATGATACCATATCGGTTTTCTATTTTACCGCCTTCACTTCTGGACCCATCAACAACTAAAGAAAAGAAAAAACCTATACAGTTGTTGCTCTGAACTTGAAGAACTTGGGTGGTTTTATCTTGTTTGACACGTTCAATGAAATTTGGGGAGATCTCTATTGGGATTAAGCTTTTATGGATAAATACAATTTCTTTAAAACAAAAAACAATGGAGATAAAAGGAGAGATAGAAAAGATTGGGTTTGAAAATTACAATAAAAACAAACAAGCAATTATTTAATTTGATCCTTTTTGCTCTTTTTGTTTTACGTTTTTTAAGGTTAGGTTTTTGTTTTTGTTTTTTTTTTAAATTTTAATCACAATAAAGATTTTTTTTTTGATGATATAAAACTTATTAAAGTTTTGAATGGACCCATATTGACATGCAATCATTGAGCCCTACAAGGGTGCTGACGTGAAGTCGTGAATATTCCACGTTAGCTTGAAATTGCCACTCATCATATAACTGATGATCCGACGTAGCTGTTAGTCACGTGCCGACACGTGACTAACGACGTTAACGATAAGGGGTATTTGGCCTGATTTTGTAAATTAAAGGGGCATTGTGGCGTAATTATTAGTCAGGGGGTAAATTGGCCCAATTTCGCAAAGTTCAGGGGGCAAAAGAGCTATTTAGCCTTTTTCTTTTTTACCAAAACAAATACTTCCTGTTTAACCTGCCCACGTCAACATTCCACGATTTCTAATCCCAACTTTCCTTTTGTTTCCATTTTCTCTTTTTTCACTTTCTCTCTCTTCTTATTTTTCTCCGTTTCTCTCTAACTCCCAGGCCCCAGCCTTTCGCTGCCATTTTCCCCTCCGACCACCACATTCCGATCGTCAATCAATTCTAAAAATTATCCCCATTTTCTTCGCAAAAAGAACTCGTTTCTCTTCTCAACTCCTCCAAAAGCAAACCCTAGTTTCTATTTATTCCTTCAATTTTCTTTTACAACTACCACAAGTTTCCACGACAGCAACAATAACAACATTGGCTAGTGGGGGCACAATAATATAATGTAGCAAAAAAAATTTATTGGCACAATATATATAGTATCAAATTTATATGCAAAAGCACATAAAAAAATTATACGTAAATAAAAATATTATAAGCACCCGAGTTGTTAACTCAACTAGTGAGTGCATCATGTCTGGACTATGAGGAGTTGGGTTCAAGTCTCACGGAATGTGAGTTTGGTTTATTTATTTGTTTGTTTGTATGTTAGTTTTGTAGGTAGGTTATTTAAGGTTATTTCTTAATTTTGGTTGGATTCTCATTTAGATATTTGGACATGGAGGTTTATTCCGATTGTAATGAGATTTCACTTGTGCCACTCAAAAAAAATATATTATAATAGTTTTCTCAATAGTCTTTTTTTTTTACCTAAGACCGCCACTGTAACCAAGAGTCTAGCATCCTGCCACTAGGCCAAATGCTTAATGATATAATTTCTCAATAGCCGATAATTAATATATTTATATTAGAAAATAGTCATCACTTCCATCTAAATAGCTTTTCTTAATTTTTTTCTCCCCTTATAATAATTATAACTAAACTAATTGTCATTAAGTCTTAAAAAAAAAAAAAAACTAAACGTCATTAAGGTATCCCAAAAAAAACATGACATTAAGGTAGAAAACATATCCTTGGTATGTAGCACATGGAGAGTAACACTTGGCATATATGACTTTAGGAAAATAGAAAATAAGTTACAAGGCATAAATAAAACTAAAAGAAAAAAAGTGGACCAATGAGAGAGATTAAAAGGAAGTTAGTAGTAGTATAAATAGTTTTTGTTTTCGGTTTTGTTTTGAGTCTTGAACTCTGAAGTGAACTTCTAGTGGTAGGTGGTAGTGGGGGCACCTTTTTTTTACTCAATAGAGGGGGCACGGTTCAAAATAACAAAATATATAAAAACATTTTACTACATGATAAAGGGACTATTGGATTTGAGTGGGGGCACGTGCCCCCACTTTATATCCGTCCCTGGTTGTAGTTATTTTTTTTTATCCCAATCAGATATTCCAAAAAGTTTTAAACCCTTTTGTACTTCAGACCGGATACATGAAGGGCTTGTTCATCGATAAATTGGCTACCAGGAGGGTTGAAGACCCTGAAGATTTCCTTTCTGAAAACAGAGAGTTGGAGAGATAAAGGATTGTTGGACCAAGATGGCCTAACTAATCCGGTAAATCTGTCATTCTCTTCTCTGACGTAGAAGCCATCGAGTGAAAGTTCTTCATCGAATACATACCACAACCCATCCCTAAAATCTCTGCAATTTAAGATGGAGGAGAGGAGAAAAAGAAATAAGTTCTGAGAGGTGCAGGAGAGCAGAAAAAGAAACAAGCGGAAATCAAATGATGGAAAGAAGAATATACTTACTTCAAGAGTTGTTTGAAGTGTGGTTGAATATGATTCCACCACTAACTCCGAGTAGGTAGAGTAGGTTGGATTGATTCCTTTGATTATTTAGCAACCAAAGAATAAAACATCCTTGCTATCCAATCCTCGAAAGTATAAAATTTGTCGTCGAATGTTATATAAGCTCCACCATCACTACACAATTCGAATTCTGATGGCTTCATAATGTAAGTATTCCCTTTTAAATTTATGGCAAATGAATATTCCACAGAGGCTGCTGCACTGTCAAAAAATGCACTATGGAAACTTCTCTTTTCCGAGAAGGAGAAGAAGTATAACAGGTGACTGGAGTAGTATAATAGGAGATTGGAGAACGTTGGTCTAGAGGGAGACGAAGTTTACCTATTATAATAGGATTATGCAGTGTTGTCGATAAGAGAAAGGTTGGGAGAGAGTTTGAAGGATCAACAGGAACAGAATTAGGATCATAGGCCTCATAATCGGGATTATAATCATAAGAAGGTGGAGGATTATAATCATAAGAAGGTGGAGGACAGAGACCATAAGGATGGAAAGAATTTGAAGGCCTTGAAGGCCCTGCTCCATAAGGATCAACATGAGGGCCAAGAACACAAGGGTCAGGATAACCAGCAAAGGGGACACAAACGACAGTATTAAGAGAATTATCATAATAAGCCTGAGGGTTAAAAGTATTACTAAGATCAGCTTGCCGATAAAGAGTAGTATTGGAAGCAGCTTGCTGCGGAGGCCGAGGTGCTTGGTGAGGAGTAGTATTGGAAGCCTCTCGTCGAAGGGGAAAAGGTGGAGCCTTTCGTCGAAGGGTAGAAGGTGGAGAAACGGCGGAGGAGACCATAGTGTTGGGGGCAACGGCGGAGGAGACCACAGTGTTGGGAGAAGGTGGAGCTTCTCGTTGAAGGGTAGAAGGTGGAGAAACGACGGAGGAGACCACAGTGTT
>AWWV01010296.1:0-81418 GCA_001974805.1 Corchorus capsularis
GAGTATTTGCAGAGAATTTTTTTTTTTTTTGCCAATAAGTATATTTTTTGAAGAAGAAATTAAAAAAAAAAAAAAAAATTACGTGAGTCGCCGTTTGTATAATAAACGCGGGACAGCGGACAGGGGAGAAAGAGAAATATTTTATTGTTTACCAAAAATAGCCTTCTTTGTTGAATTTGACCTGACCAAGATGTAAATAATGCAATTTGGGCACATTTCATTTTCCATTTTAATCCTTTAATATACATTAGTAAAATATTATAGTATTTATTAGTAGTAGTAATTGTAAATTATTTTCTCTTTAAAATTGGGAAAATAGACATAAATTTCCATTAATGTATCGATTATATTTTTGCTTAAAGATCTGGCCCAAAAAAAATATTGTTGCTTTACAGAAGATCTTATATTTAATGTCCTATATTTTTGTTTTCAAGTTAGAATCTCAATCTTTTAACTCTTAAAAGAAAATTATTTTATGGAGATAGCTACGGGTTATTCATAGTAATTTTCTATCATTAAGTGATTAAATAAACCATGAGTTTTGTATGTGTTAATTCATAATATTTCATATATAACAATACACGTCTCCAAGGGGACACCCCAGTTGTTAAGAGTTTGAAATTTCTTGTAGGAGGTCCCGAATTTGAAACCCGAGATGACGGGGTGAGATTATGGGAAAGGAGAAGACTAATTCATAATATCATGTTCATGAGCACACCAATCTCAATCACAAAGACAATGGTCGTGAATGAATTCTTTAAGTTTTCACATGAATTTGTGATGGCTCATTCATGCATATATGTCAATTTATGGATTATCTTTTTTATCCTTTTTATGTTACAAAAAAAATTAACCCTTAAATGGAATATATTTCATTAATTAAGTTCAATGAGTTATCAAATTGCTTTTAAGTTATTTTTTTGATGTTTCATTCAAAATTTAGAAAGCAACTCCTATTACTATATTTTATTTTACAATGTAATAACTTCAACAAGAGGAAAAAATAATTTAAGGCATATTGGTGAGTTGGGTCCATAGTAGAAGGCACATTGGCTTTTTTTGGTGTGTGCCCTAATTACCATTCTAAGACCATTGGGTGGAATTGAAGTTTAGAATTGGAATCCCTGCATATTAGGCAAACAAGATTTTGAAGTCACACCTTAAGTAATTTTCTCTAATTTCCGGTTTAAGTTCATCTAATGGGGCCTTTTGATAATTATCTACCTTATTCCTTATCCATTTTATAGAATGAACTATATATAAAAAAAAAAACTTTGTTTCAACTTCAAATTTCAATTAATATCTACATCGAAGATGTATCTGGTTTAGTATAATTAAAATACAATCAATATATCGTAATTGGTATCACTGTTTGCTCTGTACTTTAATTTGCATAAATAAGATCAGTTACTATTTGTTTTGAAAAGAAAAATTCTTCTCGAATTCTAACGTAATTCATTTCGCTTAAGTTCAAGTCCTCACTTTCTTTTATTCTGAGTATAAATTCATTGATGTTTATGTTGCGATTAAACTAGTCTAAAACAATAAACAAGAACAAGAAGATTTTATGTGGTTCGATCAATTTGATCTACGTCCACGGACAGAGAGAAATTCTTATTAATTTTGGGAGAAAACAATACAACTTATCAATAATAGAAGAGATAGACCCCTTATATAAACATAAACATAGGGTACTATTTAGTTCCTATTTTGATTATGAACTAAATCCACAAAATTCGTAGCTTCACAAATTTCGGGTCGGGTCACAATTCAATTCGGATCAGATTAACAAGAATTCCAGGCACAAATAACAGTTTCTTTCATTTGACTATAATCAAGAATTAGAGATCATAAATTTGACTAAACCTTTGAAAAAATTGATGAGATTAGCTTCACTAAACCTACCGGATATTTATTTACATATAGCAAAAGAAAAGAAGTGGTGGTTGATTTTGGGGAGAGTTCTTCATATACTGATATAGGAGGAGGCAGTGGGTAACTGTCAACCTAACACACCTAATCTGAATCGAAAGATTAAAACCCACATATTAATATCAATGGGTTTTTTTTTTCTTTTCATTTTTTTCCCAAAATTTGATCTTTGTGGCAAACAAAAATAGGTGAACCCCACAGCTTACCTTTGATGAAAATGACTTAAATCCTAGTCGTTATTAATAAATAAAAGTAATACTGTACATCAATAAGTCTTCAACTGTACATCACTTCATTCATTTATCCATGCCTATACCTAGACACAGTACTTTGAAGAATGATGCTTTTCCCTCAAAAAAAAAAAAAGAGTTCATATATAGTATTTGTATTGGTAGTTTTTACACAAACATGTTTTGATATGTAGAGATGATGCTCACGATTGATTATGATTTATAATAATGTAAAAAAATTAATTAAGAAAATATTAAATTATTGTACAATGAAGATGTGTGGGAGTGGCTACATCACTCATTTTTAAAATGCTAAGTTTCCTAACGAGACAAAAATGACATGGGGGATTAATTTAGAATAATGACATGTGAAAACTTCTTAGTTGAAGTTTGATCATCTGAAAGTATAGGATTAGTTTCGGGTCGGTAAAATTCATGAACATCCTTAATTTAAGGAAAAAAAAAAGAATGTTTTTGAGGAGGCTACCAAATTATAATTCGTTACAAAGGAAAAAGATTGGGTAAAAAACCAATTATGGAGGGAGAGATGGGCAATGAGTGATGTTAAACAATAAACATTAATCTCTTCTGAGCCCTTGTTGGGAGACTCACCCACACCATAATCAGGTGTGTGACTCGAGTCGGATCCGGATTAGTTAAGGCAAAATCTTGAATACCGTATGACATAAAAAAAACATTAATCTCTCCTAATTGCAATTAGAAGTAATCAATGTTAAAAGAACCTAATTATAACCATCGGCATGCACCAATTTTTTTTAATTATGATATGATATGATATGATGATTCAAAAGTGTATTATATATTGGGAAAAATGTTATTGAAAGAAGAAAATCTTGGGATCATCCTTTAAGGCTTTAACTTTATACCAACTCCAACAAGATTAAAAGCAAATTTGATTATTACAAAGAAACGGTCAAAAGAGCCAAGACAAACTCTAATAAAGGTGCTTTAGTCTTGTAGGAAACGTTAGTATTTGTCTCCTCCTACAACTGGAAAGCCCTCCAAAAACAAAATTTTAACTTAATCCCACCATTTATTTATTCTTTGATTGAATATATTGGATGGGATATGGCTCTAATAGTTTTGACTTTCTTGAGTTTTAATTTTTAATCTTCATTATTTGAATTGAATATAGGGATTTGATTATTAATTCCAAGTTCTATAATAATAATCAAATCCATATATAGATCGCAAAGTAACCCTTTTTTTGTTCATAAATAAATCTCATCGTATTTTCTTTATCAGGATTTGACCCAGAGAATAGAATCTGGAATCTTTGTGTCAATTTCTCCATTTTAGACTTAAAAAAACAAAAACAGTTCATGTATCAAAAAATCTATATATATGGAGATTGGTAGTTCACAAATCATAATATGTTCATGTCAATTGGGGGACAATTTATGTTAGATTATGTTTTCAAATTGATTTGTGGCTGTGATGTTGCCACTCTTATCCATCAAACAAACTAATCAAATAGACAAATATCAAGTCTTAGCATTATATTACCTCTAGCTATATTATAATTAACTTTGCTTTAAAATTAAGATTATTAACAATGTATTTAGGAATCAGGATTGCATATATTTATCTAATAGTAATTAGATTGATGCTAAAATTTTAACCACTCTTAATTAATTAAATAAAACAACTCGGGTTTCAAAATTTTAATTGGTCCAACCTATCTATAGAACAAGATTAAATTAAATTGTAATTGTACTACATTATATTATATGGAAAACAATGAATTGATGATATACATTTGGCTTAACAAAGAGAGAGGTTTGAATATTTATACAACTAGACTAGATATAGAAGACATATTAGAGACTTCACGTATTTGTAAATGACTAAATGGGTGATGATAGAGTTTATAAAATTATACAATTTCTTTTTTTCCGGAAAAGAAAAGAAAACACCTTCTCTATTATTTATTTCCCTAATAAGCAATTATGATAAACATGGTGTAATCAAATTTGGAGACAAAAATCATGAAAGTACAATGATCTTGGCTGCAAAATGATGATAGTTTCAAATTAAAAAAAAAAAAACTATTTTCTTCTTCCCAATTTCCATATGACAATCATAAATAATTTTTAATTAATATTTTTCTTTTTAAGTGTTCAAGGCTTTAAGCTATAGGAGTGGATCACCAGTAAAGCATCACTCTCTGAGCATGAGGTAATGCATATATTCAATTCCATCTTTATGTCTCAATTGATTGTTCTCACGTTTACTTGAGGCCAAAGATAAACCCACCATTTTCCTTTTTTCTTCTTCCCCCATTTTATTTTTCCATTTTTTGCTTGGATGCATTTATGGTGGCATGGAATGGGAGATTTAGATTGAAGCAAAGGGAAAGTTTTTGGGGCAACTTGGGGGTTGGGTCCAGTATAAACATAAACATTGGAGGAGACATGTGATTTGCACATGTGGCTACATGTGCACTTGTTGATTGAAAATTGAAATAAAAAAAAATAAATACTAAAAGAGTTTGACGATGATTTGCATGGGTCCAAGCTTGATGTGAAATGAAAACAATCAAACACTTTGTGGGCATATTCTTTTACCATTTCTTTTTTGTTTAATTTCAATAGTATGGGTGTTTATGTTCATTCATCCAAAAATGAATCTAATCATAGAGATAAGTCAAAACCTAGAAAACAAATTTGTACGGTCACGGCAAGTGGAAACTTGGCAATCAATTATGGGAAAAAAAAAAGGAATTTACGGAGTATATTTCTTCTATTTTCTTTTTTGAGTAAAATTCTTTTGAGTTATCCAACTTATAAATTGAATGAAATCATAGAAGAAGAAAAAGGGAAAATCATATGTAAATTGAAAGATGTAAATTTCTTACCAATTTTTCCATTTAATCTTTATCCCATACAAGTTGTCCACCTAATTTCTTACTCTAGAGCATTGAGAGTTTCGTAAGTCAGGTAATCTATAACTCTTTTTCTTGTTTTTATAAGGCTTGGGAAGGGAACAACTTTTTTTTTTTTGAGTGGTACAGGTAAAATCTCATTACAATCAGAATAAATTTTCATATGCCCAAATATTTAAATGAGAATCCATCCCAAATTAAGAAATTACATTAAATAACATACCTACCAAACTAACATACAAACAAATAAATAAACTAAACTCACATTTCGTGAGATTTGAACCCACGACCTCACAGTTCAGGCACCGTGTATTCACCAGTTGAGCTAACAACTCGGGTGCCGAAGGGGAACAACTTTTTCTCTCACAAATTTTAATAGCCTCTGGCTTAAAAAGGAAAAAAAAAAAAAGATGGAAAACATTTTGAATGATGGCCTATATAGATTTCAAAATGGGCCTAGGTTGATGTAAAATGGGCTTGGGCAACTTTAAACATGGGTTCATTTTCAAACAGGTGGCAAGGTTGGGCCTAAAATATCAGAAATGAGCTTGGGCAACTTTAATCAAATTTTTTTTTGTTGGTACAAACTTGAATTGACTTGAAACTTCCAAAATTGAAAATTGCTTTCATTTTTTTTTTATTCATTCGGTATTCAAGGCCTGGCCCTGACTAATCCGGATCTGACCCGCGTCGCGCATCTGATCATGGTGGGTGAGTCTCCCAACAGGGGCAGCTGCGTACGCAAGGTCTCGAACTTGAGACCTGTTTAAGGTGGAACAAGTCGCTTACCACTTGATCCAACCCCTTGTTGGTGAAAATTGCTTTCATAGTTGCTCTTTCAAGAAATTTCTCAAATATATTCTATATATTTTTGATAGATTTCTTTATCTAATTCTTGCCCAGAAGACAAAGACTAAACTTACAAATCATGCTGATAATTGGTTGAAATCCTTAACAAAGATGGTCAAACAAATATCAACATCAACTATATTTCCAATGCATGGTCAAATTCAAATAAATGGACATTTTTGTAATAAAAACATTATTCTATATATATATATCCCCCATTTTGACTTCCATGATCCTCTTCCTCCTACTTGAATGTGGTTGGTTGATAAGGACAACAATGGCCCCATTGAAATTCCCCCAACCAATCATAGCCCTCCATCACACCATTTTGGGGCCCACCAGTTGCTGACATGGCACAAAAGATCCCCCTCCCTTTTTATTCACGTGTGGGTGGTTTTTTTAGGTGAGAAATGAGAACACAATTTCCTTTGGGTCATCTTCTTCACTATTCCGGCTTTGCAATTTCCCATGTGACAGTTGAGAAATATGGTAAAGAGAGATCATAGCCTATCCCATTATGTCATTTTCCTTTCTACTAATATAATATTGCTTTGACCAAAGAATATTTTTGGGGGATTTCCTTCAATTTTCACGACCCCTTTTTAATTATGAACTTAGATTAATGGAAGATACATGTATATTTTTAATTTCCATGACCAAGTCTTGGAGGAATTAAATTATACGGATGCCGACTCAACAGTTGATGGTTTTTGTACTTTGTTACTAGTCACAAAAGAAAAAGATGTAGCATGAGATTCGTTTTTGATAGAAACAACACCACCCAAATTATTAATTGAAGTGATCTTAATTACGAATTTACGATAGTGAACAATTAAGGGTTATATGTATGGTAAGTAGTATTTGACTCATTCCAAGAGAACGTGTTGATCATCTGTTGATCATGAAAGGAAAAGGGAAAAGTGGGTATAATGTTTTGATTTGATCATTGATAATTACATTCCTAAGTCATTACTTTTCTTAGTGCTGTCACATTTTTTTAGCTTTGATTCATTCTTTAAAACAAAACGATGAAGAAAGGAGTAGAATTAATGAAATTTGTTTGCTTTACTAATGGTTATGGACTCAAGTAAAAATAAGTTCAACGCTTCTCAAATAAGTTCGAGTATTGTGAAATGTAAACATTGACGTTTAGAGAGTTTCTCTGGATTGGAACTTGATACGAATTCAAATAAAGGTTTGATAAATTACATGATACTTGACCGACAAGTGATTGGTTCAAGTGGTTTGACACTTGTTCCCCTTAAACATAACATCGGATTCGAATCTTGTGAATGGAGAAAACCATTGTTGAGAGAGATTTATCCCATAGTCTACCATCCAAGCTCAAACAAGTAAAAACTTGTTTTTCAGGCCTACATGATATTTGAAAACCTACATGATACTTGAAAAATGAAGAACTCATGCACCAATGTTTTTTAGGCCTCACTTATAACGAGTGCCGTTGGCGTGGGTTTAATTTCAAGAATTTATAACTTGATCTTGACTTATTTTGAGTTAGATTGTGAATCCAAACTGTTGACTCAGTACTAATGTGTGAATTATTGCATCACAAATTATGAAGTCGAAGATGTATTATCACATATATATTCATGTTTTACACATCATATAACTGAAATTGAGAGTGCCGTTGGCGTGGGTGTAACATTGGCCATTACCAAAAAAAATTACTCACTATAGTAGATAAAACTAACCATTGTTCATGATCTGTTTAAGCCCTCTGTCCTCTTTTTTTTTAGGAATCTGTCCTCTTATTAAACGTTTAAAAATGTTCTTTTATTTTTTTTATAAACATGTCTTAAAGGTATATCTTTACTTGTTCACATCATCATTATCCATAATATATAATTATTAATAATAATCTTAATTAATTTTATCCTTTTTTTTACTACCGACCCAAAATTGATAGAAAATTAAAAACCGATCGAATTCGCCATTTTACATGTGCAAGCACTTGCAGACATGATTGTCCTCATTCATATACATAGACAATGTGTTAAATATTAGATTGATGCCAATAATTTATTTTATCGCATAATTAGGATCGAACTGCAAATTATATATTTGATTTTGAGTACTAATTAGTAATTTTCTTTTATTTATATGGGAAATTTCACTTGGACTTCGATACCCTAAACTTTACCTTGCATCCACATTGGTCTTGAATAATAAGGAATCTTTCAGATACAAATATTATAAATTTGTATTATTTAGGAATTCAGAACTCAGATGCTTAAGTGTGAATTAGGAAAGTTCTACGAATATTGATGATAATCAAGTGAGAAAAATAAAAATCTGAGTTTTTGTAATTTAAGTGCAATTAATTTCTCTGCTTTTGCAACCCTACAAAAAGAGTACTAAAAGCCATCGATACAGGCATCCTTTTTAACGATTTATTATCCTTTTGATCTTTAAACAGAGATGTGAAACATTCCTAAAAGTTTATAAGAATACAATTCCCATTAAACTTTCTAGATAGATACATGTTCTCTGAGAAACCCCACCAATCTTTTGCTTTTTTGATTTTTCCTTATCCATCTGTACCTTGCAGTGCTGATGCCAAACAAGCAAATTAAGTTAATCGATTTCATAAGGTAATTCACATGATATTTTAGTCTTGTTAATCATGATTAGATTAGAGAAAAAGAATCCCATAGTGACGAGATCTTCATTTTGATAATTCTGTCGTCTTTTTCACGAGCTAGGAAATGGAAGGAATGGGTCAATTAAGCATGAAGTATTGAAGTGGAGGAGGATTAATTAGTTTTCTTATTATTTTATTATTATATTATTACTTTCTTAAATTTTGATTTGATAGGAGTATGAGTAATGGAGAATGACAAAAGCATATCAATATGTTATCATTATTTCTCTTTTTAGGGTAGCCGGGTAGGAATTGCTTCTTTTTTTTGGGGTCATGTCTAATTTTATTGGAAGGAAACAACTTTAACAAATTATGACAAGTGATTAGGCCATTTTACTATTCTTTTAGTAGTATTGATCAACTTTTTAATTGATTGCATGCTTATCAAATCATATTGGTTTTAGGGTAGAGTATTGGATTTTTAGTTCTAGTGAATAGTTTTAATGCCTAACAATCTCAAGTTAAAAAAGAAAAAATATACGGCATTTGTTAGGAGTAGCATCACTTCCTAGTGTGTTCATTAAAGAAGAGTCACAACCCATTGTAGTAATTATTTAAGGTTTTTATACCAATTTCTATTGGAGATTTTTTTTTAAACAAGTGCTTAATAATTTGGGTTTACTAAATGATTTATATTCAAAAAAAGATATTAAGAAAAAGATTTGATTCCTTATTTTATTTGATTGCATATCCACTATTACATTGTATATTATGTACTAAACCCATTAAGCAGAATTTAATTAATCATGTATGCCCGTTTGCTTAAACTATGATAATAGTGTCATGTCCTAATTGATTCCTTTTCGATTTTCTTTTGAGTAGTCAAATATTTAAACTTTGACTAATTTGAATTCAAGTTCTTTTTAATGCTATTTTCCCATTTCATAAGATTCAAAAGATCAAATTTCTAACAGTAACGCCTCAAAAAGAACCAATAAATGTTGATATCGATCCTTACCAATAAAATCTCCCTACAGAGATAATTGTAAACAATATCATATGTACACAATTTTTTATCACACATGTAAATTATGTCATTGAAGAGTGAAGACAATTAATTAAATTAAATAATAATCAAAGGATCACAATCCACATTAGAATGAATGAATTAGGGACGTCAGCTTACATTATCATTAGACAAGTTCAGTTTTTTTTTTAATCGGTATCAAGGTTTTGCCCTGACTAATCCGGATTCGACCTGCATCACCCACCTGGTTATGGTGGGTGAGTCTCCCAACAAAGACAGCTGCATACACAAGGTCTCGAATCTGAGACCAGTTCTGGTTCTAGGTGGGGTATCTTAAAATTTAATTAAGTAAAGTTAATCCATCAATTAATATTAATAATCATAATAATTTGCTAACATTTTCGTATAGTATGGGACAATTAAAGAATCACCCATCCGAGCAACAAAAATTTCCCCAAACCCCACGCAATTTATCTCCCAATTTGGCAACTTTCTACTTACTAATCATTCTGGCCTAAAAACTCACTAGTCATAAACAAGTAGAAATCTGACATTTTTTTTTTGGTGACTAGTTACTAGTAGAAAGCTGACATTAAAAAAAGAACAAAACGTAATTTTTGTGGGTCCCTTGACACTTTTTGTGGATTAAATCGAAGATTGCCACGTCAGGTCAAAGGAGTCAAATAGTACATGCTTCCTTTAGCCACGTGTCTAATCGTTCGCTGTGGAACTGCCAGCTGTCTTTCTTTGGGATATGGTAGTTTCGCTGCTGCTGGTTTCAGTTTTTACACGGCGTACTTCGAATCAAACTGACTCCACTCCCAGGCCTCACGTGTATATCACGTGCTCCTCACCAGTCAAACACGCTCCCAACTGTCGTCAACCTCCACGCTCCTTGTATTCGAAATCAACAATTTTAAGCTCATATTGACTTTTTAATAAATAAAAATAATAATAAGCTCTTAAGAAAACCAAAATTAAATCTATTGATTCCAGATTAATATTTCTATGACATTGATGTGCAATGATGTTTAATTTTGATATAATATAAAAATTTTAACTCATAAAGAAATCATTAGTTAAATGTAATTAATATTGAACAAAATGTTAAGTTCGATTAAAGATAATCGATATTAAAACAGTTTCTCATGAATCATTTCCAAATTATTAAAAACTCAATGTAATAGTATTGGGCAAGAACTTATTATTACCTGCCCCTCTCTACTCTTCTAAAAGGGATTTTCAGTTGTCGTCAACTCAAGTTATGTGAAAACAATCATAAAAACCAGCTCGATACCATTGGAAATCTCATCCGCCCCTTGTCCTCCATTTGAAGAACAAGTTAGTTAAGGTACAACCGCGAGCTCTCCTTTATAGGAAACGTAAACCTCAGAAACCATAAATGAAGAATCGGTGTTTGTGGACTCGATTATGTCTTAGTAAGGATCCAAGAGTGCTCAGCTTTATTACAAGTCTCAACTTAAATGTAAAGCCCATGCAGCAGTTTCGTATAGTAAAGTCTTGATACTTGTTCCCCTTAAGTAAGATCTTGGGTTCGAGTATTGTGAATGGAGAAAATCATTGTTGGGAGAGTTTTACCCCCATAGTGGACCCCGACTCGAACAAAATTAGCTTGTAAATATAAAAAAAAGAACGAGATTAGCTTGTAAATATAAAAAAACGAAACTTGTATAAGAAAATGAGATTAATGTTAAATAGTAAAAAATACAATAATATTTGAAGTCTCCATAATTTTTAAATATAAAAAAACAAAACTTGTATAAGAAAATGAGATTAATGTTAAATAGTAAAAAATACAATAATATTTGAAGTCTCCATAATTTTTTTTTAATCATTGACTAGATTCATTAGAAATATCAAATACCATATTTTGTTAGGGAAATACCATAATTTTCAATGACAATAAGTCAATAACAATCGTTTGTTGACCATGAGCTTCCAATAAACTTCGCGCATGAAATTAAAAAATACTAAATATATTTAATTTATTTGTATTGATATATATATATATATATATATATATTGATTTGTATAATAATTAATGAGGCTATGAGCGCGCAAGAGATGACGGGGTTAACTTCTCACAGTCTAATGAGGCGCGTGGAAATAGCCGTTGTCGTTTGCCACGCATTTCAAGAAAATCTTAAAAAAATAAAATTACTGAAAAAAAAGGAAATATCGAAGAATGTTGTCGAACGTGTGCTCATGGTCGGCGGTCGTTTGTTCTATTCTAACGTCGTTAATTCTTGCCGTACAAACACGACCTCACAAGTATTTTGAAAAACAGTTATCGTTAAATTTTCCGTCCTCGAAGAAAATTTCCGTTAAATCTTCCTGCTTTCCCTCCTATAAATGCAAGACTCAACCTTCTTGTCTGTGTTGGTTTTCGATTTCAAACTTAAAGAAAAAAAAAAAAAAAGTCCAAGTCTAAAGGGAACGAAGAAGAAATTCTCTTTTGCCTGCTTTGGGTTTTGATGTTTGATTCTTAAGAAACAAGAATTTCCAGGTAAACTTCCAAACTTTACTGTTGAATTGACTTTCATGCCTCCTCCTGTATTCTTTGGTGACAAATTCTGGTTTTTTTTCCGTTTCTCTGAATTGGGTTTTTGTAATCGTTTCTGGGTTTTCATTTTGGTTGGTATTTACTTAGTTTATGGGAAATGAAGAAGAGAAGTAGCTGCTGAGCTTTAAGTGCTTTGAAATTTGAATAGGGATTGAAGAAAGTTTGGTCCTTTAGTTGTTTGCTTTATGAGAAAGCTGGTTAGTTTTAACTTGAAAAGATTAATTAGAAGTTTTCTCTTTTTAGGTTCTTTCAAAGTGAATTTTAGTTAACTTGATAAGATTATATATATCTGAGCAAGCTTCAAACTCTTTTATCATTACAATTTAGGCTATTTGAGATTGAGGTTGGTTTTGTTTTGCCAACTGTTCTGTATTTTGTTATTCATGAAGAGATATTAGACTATAATTCAGAAGCAATTGGGGTTTCTGGAATGTTTCAATGGGTTGAATATTTTATTCTTGATTAGGAAGTTAGGTTGACCGGTATATTGTTGAGAAAAAAGTTCAATTTGTTAAGCTTCTGTAATATTATAATATTGTAGCTTTGTTAAAGTAGATGGCAGATATTGATTAACTTAGAATTTTACGTTCATCCTTACTAGCTAGGTTCTTGTTATGGTATATATGTATTATCTTTGTCAAAGCTACACTATGCACATGGCTTTAGCTCTTCAATTTGGATTTTTCTGTCTCTCTCTCTCAATTCCTTCAGCTTTTTGTCAACTATAAATGTGAATATGTTGAACTTAAGTTCTGTTTGCATTGTTTTTGCAGGTCAATTTTGTGTTCCTGAAGGTACAATTTTGTTTGAGGATCCAATCCTTATTTTGCTGACATTTTCTGAGATCACTTCATATCGTTGGGAAGCTGATGCCCAGCTCATAGCATGGACGCACACGCACACCAGGTTTTCAGATACGGTTTAACTGGTGCGGGCCTATCCTACTCAAGCTCTTATTCAGCTATTCCTTCAATACCTAATAGACTGTTTAGTTCTTTGAAATCTGATATAGGAAACTCACCGAACTCGCCTTTTTCAACTCAGTTTGATTCCCCCTTTTCCACTCAATTTGATTCGCCTTTTTCAACTCAATTTGATTGTGATACCAACACCACGTTGAGTGACAGCCAGGAGCAGCATAGCTCCACAGAGAATCATTCAGGACTCAGCCCTTCTTGTAACTCTTCACTTGAATCTAACGCTTATTTCCATCAATTGAGTCCCTCTCTGGACTGCAAGCGTGAAAGCCTACCGCTCTGTTCTGGTGGAACTTCTTATATACAGGATGTAAATTCTAGCCCCAAAATATACACTTTACAGGAATTAGAGACTGCACTCATGGCACCTGATGAGGATGAAGAAGTAACCACTCCAAGTGTTTCATATGGAGAAAGCAGTAGACCACAGACAACAGGCCAGCGGTCTAGGGCATGGAGTCAAGAGCGCCAAGGATCTATGGCGCTTCAGCCTCAGACATCCATTGTTTCTAGGCATAGGCAGTCAACAGAAGTTGCTCGGGTTGAGAAACGTCAGAAAGGAATAGAAGATTTGTCTTTGCAGGGTATTCCTCCAGGCAATTTGAAGCAGTTATTGATTGCGTGTGCTAAAGCTCTCTCTGATAACAATATGGATGATTTTGATAAGTTGATTGCAAAGGCTAGGGGTGCTGTGTCTATCTGCGGTGAACCAATCCAGCGTCTTGGTGCGTACATGGTGGAAGGGTTGGTGGCAAGGAAGGAGGCATCAGGGTCTAACATATATCGTGCCCTTCATTGCAGAGAGCCTGAAGGCAAGGACTTGCTTTCCTACATGCAGATCTTGTATGAAATATGTCCCTACTTGAAGTTTGGCTACATGGCAGCTAATGGGGCCATTGCTGAAGCATGTAGAACTGAAGATCGCATTCACATTATTGATTTCCAGATTGCTCAGGGAACACAATGGGTGACCCTCTTACAGGCACTTGCAGCCAGGCCAGGTGGAGCTCCTCATGTCCGGATTACAGGAATTGATGATCCTGTATCGAATTATGCTCGTGGTGGTGGATTGGAAGCAGTTGGAAGGCGTTTAGCTGCCCTATCTGAAAAGTTCAACATTCCAGTTGAATTTCATGGAGTGCCAGTATTTGCACCAGATATCACAAAGGAGATGCTTGATGTCAGGCCTGGGGAGGCTCTCGCTGTCAACTTCCCACTGCAGCTCCATCATACCCCTGATGAGAGTGTTGATGTCAACAATCCAAGAGATGGTCTTCTGCGAATGGTAAAGTCACTTTCTCCCAAAGTTACCACTTTGGTAGAGCAAGAATCGAACACAAACACAGCCCCTTTCCTCCCCAGGTTTGTAGAGACTCTAGAATACTACTTAGCAATTTTTGAGTCTATAGACGAGACACTCCCAAGGGACAGAAAGGAGAGAATTAATGTGGAGCAGCACTGCCTGGCCAGGGATATTGTGAATGTCATTGCCTGCGAGGGTAAAGAGAGAGTGGAGCGCCATGAGCTATTCGGTAAGTGGAAGTCTAGGCTAACAATGGCAGGATTCCGGCAATACCCTTTAAGCTCTTATGTCAATTCTGTGATAAGAAGCCTCCTGATGTGTTACTCAAAAAATTATACATTAGTGGAGAAGGATGGTGCAATGTTGCTGGGCTGGAAAGATAGGAACCTTATATCGGCTTCTGCTTGGCACTGTGACAGCTGAGATTCATCAAAGGTAATATAGAAACATAATCAGTTCATTCTTTTTATAAGTTACAGATGATAGATAGATTGGTCCTAGGTAGTGATGGATGATGATAACATGTATTATTAGCTGCTGTAATATATGTTGAATGATGTTGCCGAAAATCATTATTATAGTGTAAAAGATGGAAGAAGGGAAGAGGGTATGGGGAGGGGGGAACATTTCTGATATTTTCCCATACCATTAGGCACATATACCCACTGTTGTTTCATAGATATCTTGTTCCTTTCGTTCATTTTTTTTTTATAGGATTCAATGTATCTACCATTTCATGCAGAATACAAAATAGAAACTTATGTTCTTGCATTGGTTTCGTCATCTGTTTATAATAATTCATGTTCCGATTCTAAATTGGTGCGTTTACAGATGAAATTCTGATAAATCAAATCAACAGGCCAGAATTTAGTGGGCCTTATTAGGACCATTAATGGGCTGGCAACTACCTTTGCTTGGCCCAACGCATTGTTGCAGGCTTGCAGCAAAATGTAGCATAGGCCCCGAAGCGCATTTGCAATTGAGGTGTTCTTTTTCCCTCATTTGCAATTGAGTTGGTGTTTCACTAAATTGATTTTTTTATTCACCTTTATAATCTATTTTTATCTAATAAACTCGAAAGAACAGTCAAACTAAAAAAATTGCCGACTTTGCAAAAGAAAGTTAATGATTTTGAAGCTGCCAATGGTGCAAAGACAAAGGAGAGGCAAGGCATGATAAACATGTGGGAATTATGTTGATGCTCATCATCTTCTTCAATTGTCGGTGGTCGTCTTGAATTAATTACTCCCTTTGAACAAGTCATTTTTTGGTCAACCAACGATAAACTTTGTCCATTGCAAATAAAAAAATATAAACTAAAATAAAATTTAAAAATAACACTTATAAATTTTGAATTACAAACTTTTCAACACATCTTTTTAAAATTAATTTTTACATATTTTTTTATAAATAATTAGTCAAAATTTGGTGTTGATTGACAAAAAAGAACTTATATTATGTGACAGACAGTATTTTTTTGAAGGAATATATGCAGGTACCACCAAAAACAAATGACACCCCACCACCCACACCGGAAATCAATAGAAATGCAAAAAGAAAAAAAAAGGTTTCGCATGATTTTTTTTTTTTTTGAGAATAGTTTTTTGAGAATAGTTATTCGCCTGAAAGTTAGAGTAAAATTGATGGGTTTAATAGTAATGTGACACGTGTCCATTCTCCATTGTCCTAAAATGTGACGTCCTGGATCGAAGTTTGTAGGTTACAAAATCGTTAGCAGAAATTGAGGCTTAAAAAAACACAAGGGAAAAGCCATTTGGCAAAGTGAAATTGACATATGATTAATAATAACAGCCAAAATTATTAATAAGAAGACAAGAAGAAGAAGCAACCTAAGTAGATGTACAAGGGTATTATTTTCATGTTAATTTCAAAGGCCAACCTCATCATCTTGAAGGAGGGTATGAGTGGCCGAGGACATGACTTTTGGAGTAAGCTTTATCAAGATTGTACATTGGTAAATAGTATATATGTAGAGCTTTCAAACATGAACATGTATTTTTAGCCACCCACACTTTACACTCTTAATGTTGGTTTTTTTTTGCACTATTCTTATAATGTTGGTTTAATGGTGTTAATTGTATCCACGTAGGCAGAGACGGAACCATAAATTTTGGTTTGCGAGGGTGAATGTCTTATATGGTATTATGGGATTTGTTTGTTTGGAATAAGTATTTATACAATATACAAACAAGCACTTCTTTTACCATACAAAAGTAATTTATAACCATATCAAAGCTTTCCTTTTGGTTGAAATGACTAAAACTTGAAATTTAAAAAGTTAACAATCTCTAAACTCTCCATTCTACTAGATAAGATAAGCTTTTTTCTCTACCTCTTATATATTAAGGGGGCGAAATTGAACTTCAATTCATATATGTGACAATAAAAGTACATATGTGCTTGAGGTTTTTGGGAACTTTGGGAGGGCGGCCGCCCCACCCAGACACCCCCTAGTTCCATCTATGCACGTAGGCAAATTTGCTACGTTAGTTACGTAACTAACTAACTTCCGTTGATAGAAGGGGAAATGTGTAACAAAAATAAAAGTTGAAGAGGGAAAGTGTCCAAAATGAAAGTTAATTCATGGATATAATGTATTAATGTATCTACTAAGTAATTCAGGGTGTAATTTGCCTAACAAGCCCTTTAAAAATTTAGTAAGGCTACTACTATTTGAGATATCTATTATAACACATGTGTAAATGGTTGGAAGGAATTGATTGAATACATGTAAGTGAGATATCCGACCTATCAATTTTTTTTTCATGTTAATTTGATACAATTTACCACATTTTTTTAGGCTTCCCAATCCCACCCATTTCCACCTATTTGTTATTTATAAAAACCCAATGTAAGAACCCTCTCTTAAAGCATCAACAAAACCATTTTCATATCTGTTTGTGCTCAAATTTTATTTCATTTTTCATTCGCTCGTAAACAATTTTAAATATGTCAGTTAATAATTCTTCTCTTGCAGCACAGAATAACTCATGTCCATTCTCCATTGTCCTAAAATTAGGTAACAAACGTTAGCAGAAATTGAGGCCAAAAATTGCACAAGAAGGGAACCCATATGCCAAGTTGAATTTGACATATTTTTCATATATAATAACAGCCAAAATTATTAATTAGAAGAAAAGTATAAGAGAAATAAGACAAGTCATGGCTTTGGATTATTGAACGTGTAATTGAACATGAACTAGGTTGCTTCTGATTCCAAAAATACGGGGCTCCATCGATCACTCCAATAATATCTCTAACGTCATTTCTATAACATAGTACCCATTTTGTTTTCATGTTCATTTCGAAGGTCGATCTCATCATCTTGAGTGGTCAAGGAGAGTTGAAGTATGCTTTTCAAGAGTACTGACATTACTACTAATTGATATGTAGAGCTTTCAAACATAAATATGTAATTTTAGCCACCCAAACTTTATGTTGATGACTAAATTATCAACAAGGACGACCTTCGTGGATCGTCAAGATTAATCTTGAAACCTAAGAAGGTGGAAGACCTGCAAGGAAAGAAACACCTAGGAGTGCAGGGTTTGACCCCTGCGTTAGCACTCTGACGGTCAAGTCAGCAGATCGTCTAAGTATTTAGAGAGTATTTAGGAGCTAGGTTTAGAGATTAGGGTTTGGAATTAGAGAATAAATGAGAGAAGTGTACCCTATTTATAATGGTAGGCGGTCCATAGGGTGGATTCCTGTATGGGTATAGCTTGGTCCAGGCCCAAGTGTACGGGAGTTGAATGGGCCCTTGAGTCGATACATGTTTGAGCTTCGCCGGGTGCTGGGTGCAGAAGTGTGCCGTTCGGCATACTATGTGCAATGTTGCAGGTTGTCATAGTTTACTCCTTAGATTCAGCAATTGAGAGTTATACTCAACACTTTACATTCTTAAGAATATTTGGGCTTTATATGGTGTTAATAGTGTCCATGTAAGCAAACTTGATGATAAGTTAATTAATCACGTAATTAACTTCCGTTGATGGAAGGGCAACGTGGGCGCAAAACAAAAGAAAAAAATGTCTCACTTTGTACCAAGTTGAGGGCCTAAATTAGCTAACAAGCCTTCTTAAAAGGTAGGGCTACTACTAGCTAGTACTTGACATATCCATTAACACATGTGTAAATGGTGGGAAGGAATTGATTGAACAATATGTACGTAAAGATCCAAACCCAGTATTCTTTTTTCATGTTTATTTGATATTTTTAGGGTTCCCAATGCAAACTATTTGTTCTCTATAAATACCCAATGCAAGAAGCCTCTATCAAAGCATCAACAAACCAATTTTCATTTGTGCTCAAATTTCAATTCCATTTGCTTGTATATAAAAGTTTTAAATATGTCGACAGTTAATTTAGTTTCAGCAGCAAATGTTTCTGCTCCAATCCTAAATGCTCAACTTCCTGAAATGAATCGACGTTCCGCAGGTTTTCATCCTAGCATATGGGGTGACCATTTTCTCTCATACACTATGGTAAATATTAACTAATAATAATTAGTTGCTTATTTGTATATATGTTTCATAACACTTTACTATTTTGTTCATGCATGCATGGACAACCTTAACAGTGTTTTCTTTGACTAGGAAAATGATGATGATAACAAGGAAAAAAATGAGAAGCTGAAGAATGAATTGAAGAAGATGCTGATGGCTGATGAGATTGATTCCGAAAAACTCAAGTTGATTGACACTATTCAACGCCTTGGGGTTTCTCATCATTTTTACGAAGAGATTGACCAAGTATTGCGGCAGATGCTCGTGAATTACAATGATTGTGATGTTGGGGTCCATAATGAGGACCTTTTTACTATCTCTCTCAAATTTCGTTTGCTTCGACAAAATGGTTATAATATCACATGTGGTATGTGAATCTTTTCTAGGCTAGAAATTTGATCCTCTATGACGTATTTTTATACAGTTGGTTCAACTAAGTTTTTAAAACCGGACTGACGTAGTTTATAATCTTATTACTATATGTTATGATTTCAAATCCCACTATCAGTAAATCTTTTTTTTTTTTTTTCAAAATTTTAAATTTAAGTCGACCGGAATCCGACTATCAGCAAATCTTTTTTTTTTTAATTTAAAATTTAAGTCAATTCGAATTCCACTATCAGTAATTTTTTTTTTCAAAATTTAAAATTTAATTTAATTTAAGTCAACATGTCTAAAGCCGGTTGAACCGGTCAAAACTCGGTTGTTGACTTTTTGAATAACCGAAAACTTAGTGTATTGTCAGGACCGACCGGAAACTTAGTATATTATCCGGATCGGAGAGGTCTCCGGTACCAGTTCAACCGATCGGACCGTCCGGTCCGGTTTTTAAAACCATTGGTCCGACAGACTGGTCACATCACTATTTAAGTAGAGTTTTGCTACAAAATATGGGATGACTAGCAATGATACGCCATGTGGGACAAAATTCTGATTAATTTTTCTGGTTGTGTGGAATTTTTCCAAAGAAAAAAAGGGCTTATTAATTAGCCTTTTCGCCCATAAACTATAATGCCAAGGATATTTTACCCCCTGAATTTTAAATCGCAACAATTTGTCTCATAAATTTTCAAATTAAGGACAATTAACCCACTTAACTTTCCAAATTTAGGACACTTTAGCCCCGACATAGGGGCCAAATTATTCTGAATTTTGAAAATTCAGGGAACAAATTGTTTCGGTTATAGTTTAATTTAGGGGGCAAAAAGGCTAATAAGCAAAAAAAAATTAATTAATGTTTTATTTGGGGTGAAAACAGATGCCTTCAACAAATTCAAGGACAGTGAAGGAAAGTTGAAGGACTCCGTTACCAGTGATGTTCAAGGAATGTTAAGCTTGTATGAGGCCACACATTTAAGCATACATGGGGAAGACTTTCTAGATGGAGCACTTGTTTTCACAAGGGCTCACCTTGAGACCATGGCTACCAAATGCAAGAACTCTAATTCTCATGCAGCACAGATAACTCAAGCTTTAAAGCAACCGATCCGAAAAGGCTTGCCAAGGCTTGAGGCCAGGCATTACATGCCTGTATATCAAAAGGACCCATCTCACAATCAAGCTTTATTAATATTTGCAAAATTGGATTTCAATATGTTGCAAAGGCTGCACCAGGAAGAACTTAGTGAAATTGCAAAGTAAGCTGTCAAATTAAACTAAAACAAATTTGTGTTCTCCTTATGGATTTTTGCTCTAAGAAATTTCCCTTCAATTATGGTGTTTAGGTGGTGGAAGGACCTGGACTTTTCAAGGAAGCTACCGTTTATCAGAGACCGGGTAATCGAGTGCTACTTTTGGATATTGGGGGTCTACTATGAGGCTGAATATAGATTTGCTAGAAGAATGTTAACCAAAGTCATTGCCATGACTTCTGTCCTTGATGACATTTATGATGTTTATGGCACACTTGAAGAACTTACTCTCTTCACTAAAGCAATTGAGAGGTAGCAATTCCTCACTCACATGCAATTTATACACTAGTACTATTTGATTCACTTTATTATATGATTTGGGTAAATTAAAGTTTTGGGGCACATTGAATTTTAGGTGGGATATCTCTGAAAAAGACCAGCTCCCAGAATACATGCAAATCTCCTATCAGGCACTGCTAGATGTTTACAATGAAATTGAAGAGAAAATGACAGAACAAGGAAAATTGTACCGCCATGAGTATGCAAAAGAGGCTGTAAGCATATCTGATGTCTAATTATAGTTCATTTCATTAATATTAGATAGAAGTGATTTATGATTACTCTTTTTGGTTATTCAGATGAAGAATCAAGTCAGAGCTTACTTTACTGAAGCTCAATGGCTCCATAATCACCATGTTCCAACAATGGAGGAGTACATGAATGTTGCCTTAGTTACTTCAGGCTACCAAATGCTTGCGACCACATCTTTTGTTGGAATGGGAAATGTTGCAAATGAAGAAGCTTTCAAATCGAAAATGGTTACTGCTTCAGCCATTGTCTGTAGACTCATGGATGACATTGTGTCCCACAAGGTACAATTAAAACTTGTCTTTTTTTTTTCCCCAGACACACAATTAATTAATTAACCTTTAATTCCCCATCTTTTTCTTCCTTTGATTGATGATTTTTGGTTAATTAAATGATCAGTTTGAGCAAAAGAGGGGACATGTAGCATCAGCCATTGAATGTTACATGAAACAGCATAATGCTACAGAAGAAGAAGCTGTCAAGGAATTTCGGAAACAAATTTCGGATGCATGGAAAGACATAAATGAAGAATGCTTGTATCCAACACCAGTTGCCATGCCACTTCTCACAAGAATTCTCAATCTGGCACGCGTAATCGATGTCGTTTACAAGACAGAAGATGGCTATACTCATGCAGGAGTGATGCTTAAGGACTCTGTTGCTTCTCTGCTCATTGATCCTCTTCCTTTATGATCACCATTTTTGTCTTTAATCTGTAAAATCTCTTACAGAAATTTGGTATTAACTTGTTATGTTTTGGAGTTGACTGGCCCAAGACAATTGATATTTGGGCCGAGTCGAGTCATAATAATATGGGTTTAAATTGAGGCCTTAACAGTATGCAATTTACCTTGTACCAAAAAAAAAAAAAAGGTTGTATGAAAACTACTGAACAAACAAATCAATTCTGAAAAGGACGGTCCATCTAGCACTCTCCTCAGCGCATCTTTGGATATTGCGTACAACATTTTCGCTCTAATTCATGATGCCCTTGGGGACCTAAAATGAATAGATTACTACTCCATTGATTAGCACATGATTTAATTATCTATAATTAAACACAAGATGGGCCATCAAATTTAATTAGAGTGATTTGTCACGGAAATTTGTTAGATTTTCTTTTTCTGGCCAAAAAATTTGTTAGATTTAAAAAGAGAAAGAATAAAAAATGGTAGGCCCAAGAGTTATTGTCCGGTTTAGTAGTTATGCTCCCTATACTAACATTGTATCAATTCAAAAGTTATGCAATAATTTTCCCTTTTTTTTAAAAAAAATATACTCTCATTTCCCTCAATCCGCTCATCCAGGATTTAAACTCGGAACCTTCTATAAAAAGTCTTAAACTTTAACCATTAAGGTGTCCCTTAGGATCATGCTTTAATTTCCTTGAAATTTAAACTCAAGATCTTATCATCCATGTATGAGTATACCCATCAGATGAATTAACAATGACCTAAATTTATAATAATAAGAAAAAATTACTAGATTTGATTACAGATGTGCATGAGATAATACAAAACAGTCATGAAATTAGTTTTAATTAGACTTCGTTTTTTTTTCTTGCTATTCATGAATATGATATTGAGATGGACTACACAATAGAAGATAATTCTCTCATTTCTCATAATTCCACCATGCTCATCCCAATATTTAAATCCGAGACCTCCGACAAGAAGTCTCAAACTTTTAACCACTAAAGTGTCCCTTGGGACAATTAATTTTTTTTTTGGGCAGAATGGGGACAATTAATTTAATTATTGGACTTGTGGAGCATCATCAATAATTGAGCACTTATAAATACCCTAAGCTTATAAGCATTTGAATCACACAAAACTATAAGAGCTACCACACAAAAGACTGTAAAAACCAAATTACACCATTTCCCAAGGAAATGTTTTCTCAGAATTCTGGAATTCCTACTTCGTCAAGTACTCATGATCAGGAGGAAAATCGTCATTTGGCCAATTTTGTTCCCGACTTTTGGGGGGACATTTTCATCTCTTCTCCTCCACAATTGGTATGTATCAAAACCCACTGACCTTAATTTGTTATGTTGCCAAAATTTCAAAGCTTGTTCCTAATTTTCACTGCAATTCCCTTAATTTCTTCCTATGTTAAAGGGTTGGAAGTGAATGGTTTTAACTAATTTTTTCTACAACACGATGTGATTAGAAAATGGATGTAAAAACTCAACAAGAGTACGAAAAGTTGAAGCAAGAAGTGAGGAAAATGCTAGCAAATCCTACGGATCAACTACCCCAAAAATTGCACTTAATTGATGCAGTCCAACGCTTGGGTGTGGCTTACCATTTTGAGAAAGAGATCGAAAATGCCCTGGAAACTATTTATAATTCTCATTGCAAAGATGAGAAAGATCATGATCTCCACACTACAGCCGTTCGATTTCGATTGCTAAGGCAACATGGCTTTCATGTTGATTCCGGTGTGTGTGTATATATGCCTTAACATATATAAGCAAATCTAATTATGTATATATATCTTGAAATATTCATCAATTATAACTAAATTTTTTCTTTTTGGTGATTGAGAAGAATTGTTCAACAAGTTCAAAGATGAGAAAGGAAATTTCAAGGAATCCTTAATTAGTGATGTGAAAGGGTTGCTTGAATTGTACGAAGCTTCACACCTCCGAGTTCATGGCGAAAATATAATGGAAGAAGCTCTTCATTTCACCACCTCTCACCTAAACTTGGCAGCTGAAACTATATATATGGTAGAAAATCCAGCTCTCTCAACCCAAATTGCTAAAGCTCTGAAAAGACCACTCCGAAAGAGCTTGCCAAGGTTGGTTTCTAGGAGCTACATTTCCATATATGAAGATTATGGTACGGAAGACGAAACATTGATGAAATTTGCAAAGTTGGATTTCATGTTGGTTCAACATTTGCATAAGGAGGAGTTAAGTGAGATAGATAGGTAATTTCCTAACTCCATATATTTGATTTACCAATGAATTGATCTTATATATGCTATTTTTTTACCCCATTCGGTATTCAGAACTATGCTTTGACTAATCCAGATCCGATCCGCGTCTCTAGTTATGGTGGGTAAATCTATCAACAGGGATAGCTGCATATATACGCAGGGTCTTGAACTCGAGACCTGCCTAAGATAGAACTAGACTCTTAAGTCTTATCACTTATCCATGCTATAAATTGCCTTGAGATGTCAATCGGGTTAAAATTGGGTCAAGCCCAATCATGCCCCAAGGCCAGATGCCTAATTACTCGCCCATCACACATTTCAGGTGGTGGAAAAACTTAGACATTCCAAGGAATTTTCCCTACATTCGAGATAGATTGGTGGAATGTTACATGTGGATGTTGGGAGTCTACTTTGAACCCCACTATTCCTTTGCTAGAAAGTTCACGACGAAAGTAATCGCCTTGACATCAATTTTGGATGATACATATGATGCTTATGGCACACATGAAGAACTTTTGCTCTTCACAAAAGCAATTGAGAGGTTATCCACCTTCTAATTACTTGAAAATTTAATTGAATTATAAAAAAATATAAATTGAATTATTTGAATGGCTTGCAGGTGGGACATAAGCTGCATAGATCAACTCCCAAACTACATGAAAGTACTATATAGGGAAATAATAAATGTTTATAAAGAAATGGAAGAGTTGTTAAAAGTGCAAGGGAAATCATACCGTATCGAATTCGCCAGAGAAGCAGTACTATAGATATATTTTCCATCAAACTTATTCATATCAAACCTTTTTAATTAGCTGCTGATATTAATTATATATGTTAATATATAATTTGTGTTTAATTTCTAGATGAAACAAGTTGTTCAAGCCTACTACACGGAGGCCAAATGGCTCCATGAAAATTACCCACCAACTTTGGAGGAATATCTATCAGTTGCATTAGTATCTTGTGGTTATCACATGCTTTCAGTCGTATCATTTGTCGGCATGGAAGATGCCACAACACAAGAGACATTCATTTGGTCATTCAAAGACCCAAAGATCATTAGAGCTTCAACCATAATTTGTAGGCTGATGAACGATATTGTCAGCCACAAGGTACAATTATAATGTCCTTATTGGCTATGGTAAATTATTTCCCTTGACAAATGCTGATTTGGGGGTTTTTTTTTTTGGGTGTAGTTTGAGCAAGAGAGAGGCCACGTAGCCTCGGCGGTCGAGTGCTACACGAAACACCGTGGGGCATCCTCAGAGCAAGAGGCCTCGGCGGTGGATTGCTACATGAAACAATATGGGGCGACAGAGCAAGATGCATACGATGAATTTGACAAGAAAGTCAAGGAGGCTTGGAAGGATATCAATCAAGAATTTTTGAAACCAACGGAAGTGCCGGTTTCGGCCCTTACTCGTGTTCTCAACCTTGCTCGAGTGATTGATCTGCTTTATAAGGACGAAGATGCCTATTCACTTGTTGGGGAAGCAGTAAGAAGTAGCATCACGTCCTTGTTGATTGATCCTATCCAAATTTGATCCAAGCATGGAATCAAATAGAGTTTGCATATCTTAAGGAATAAATTAATCCAATAACATCCTTGTTGATTGTTTGCCTATGTACACTTAATTAAGGTTATGTTGTTGCTTTTGGAGGTTATTTCATTAATTTTCTTTGTTTGCTCTTTTCTAGTTCTTTTTTTATTAAAAAATTGTGTGTGGGTTATTTGGTTTTTGGTTGATTTGTGTAATTCAACAGCTTTGATCTTTCCTATGTAGTGGTTAAAGTTGGTGATTTCTCATGAGAGGTATAGAATTTCAAATTTTGGGATGGATAGTGTGAGATTATGAAAAGGTAGAGGATCATTTTTTTTAAGAGGGGTACAAATGAAGTCTTATTACAATCATAAAATAAATCTCTATGCCTAAACATTCAATGAGAAATCAACCAAAACTAAGAAACTACCTACAAAATAAACAAGTACCAAATTAATATAAACTACATTTCGTGAGACTTAAACCCAAGATCTCACAGTTCATGCATAGTAAACCTACCAATTGAGCTAAAAACTTGAATGAAAAGAATTATCTCCCTTTCAATATTATATTCATTACTTAACGTTGACTGTTTGATTTCATTTAAAATAGAAAGGTAATGTTACTGCTGAATATCGAAACGTGAAGACTATTAAGGCTATTTTGTTTTTACGAATTTTTTTGTCATGTTTTGAAGTAGATAGGCCCAAGACAAACGAGATTTGGCCCTAATCAGGTAATAATAATATGGGTTTAAATTAATTTTTGGGCCTTTTGATGATAAAGTTGGCCTCGTTGGGCCTTTTGGTGATAATGGTACCCAAAAAAAGGAGCACTTGAGTGCAAAAATATGTATATATAGAAATTATTTATTTTCTAAGGTGCAAAGATTGAAATTCCCTTTTTTTTTGGTATCTCATCGGTATCCGGGTTTTGCCCTGATTAATCCGGATCTGACCCGTATCGCGCACCTGATTATGGTGGGTGAGTCTCCCAACAGGTGCAGCTGCGTACGCAAAAGATTGAAATTCCTCCTAAACAATAACATCCACATTTTTCATAAATCAAATGTGTTGGAGCAGGAGCATTTTTCTTTTCTAACATAAATATTTTGATTTAATAATATATTATATATTTATTATATTTATTTATTTATTATTAATTACCATATTGAGTTACCAACCTTTTCTCATCTCATGGGTTATATACTTTATAAATGTTGCCTTATATGTATATCTTGTGACTGAATAATTAATTAACAGTGTGAGAATAACCTGAACAAATTAACAAACTAATTTGATTGGTTAGGTCCTGAAAAGGACAGCTATAATTGTCTGTAGAAAAAAAAAAACTTTAAATTCTTTCATTGTTTTACTACTTTCGGAAAAAGGTAAAAAAAAAAAAAAATGTATCTGCTATACAATCTAAGTGAATCGATAAAGTTTGCAGAGTTCAATCAAATTTCTTTCTTTGAAAAAAGAGAGGATATATATTATATAATAACTCCGGTTCGTAAAGTTGTAATTAAAATGCATTATCTTTCCATGGGGACAAAGTTTAGTGTATTACCACATTAAGCAACAATAATTGATTCTCGACAAAGCTAGGATCCAATTTTATTCTATAAATATGCTCCTGACGTAGATTCACACAAACATAATAATGTAAGTAGAAATTCCCGGCCGCGTTTCGTGTGTGGCTGTTTTATTTTATAAATTTTTTTAAGAAAATTCAGTTAATAAATGAAATTTTGTTGTGAAATGGTAACAAAACAAAACAAAGGAGTAGAATTGAAGTATGGAAAAGAAAAGAGAATAGAGAGACAATAGAACATGGAGAAGAAGAAAATATGAAGAATGAGAGAAATTGTTTTCATTCATCTTAAGTAAGTGGCCTATTTATAAGCACATAGATACATCACTATAAATATAAGGGGATGAACTTACTACATAGGTATATGTATATGAATGAACCAAGTCATCAATCTTATCCATGCTTTAATTAGATTCATGGACATCCACAACATACATGTATATTCATAACAAATTTATAATTAATTTATAATTATTTGATAATTTATTTTATATAGGAAAGGGGATGAATGTCTTTTAATTTTTCCAAACTAAAATGAATACAAATATAATAAACAGAAATTAGAAAATTAACTATTGACACTTGTCAAAGAAAGCAAATGCCAAGTGATGCTCAATGAAGGTTTTGTACATAAAATTAATAGTAGGTTTAATTGGTTGAGATTAATAGAACGTAGATTTTATAATTTTTCAAGCCGATGGAATTATATTTAATTTGAGCATTATTAATGAACTGATCTAGTATTTTTTTCGAGGCAATACTAATAATATATATTGAACTCTAATACTACCACATTTTTTTTGCCAGTATATTAGTAAATAGTAACGACTCGAATGCTAGATTCTTAGTTTTAGTGACTAAGGATTCGATCTCTAGCATGCATCCACAAATACTAAAAAATAATACAATCTAATAAAATAATCTACTGATATACTTTACTCCGAAACTTTTAATAATATAATAAATAATTAATAATTAATATTGCAAGATTTCATTCGAGATTTGCATAAGATGACACAAAATAGTTATATGGCATGAGTTTTAATTGGACTTGGTGGGCATCAGTTGAGCGCCTATAAATACCCTCATACTAATAAGCATTTGAATCACACAGAACTCACACAAACCACTGTAAAACCAAATTAGACGGCCATTTCCTTAGGAACTATGTCTTCTCAGATTTCTGGAATTCCTACTTCATTAACTCATCATGAGGAAATTCGTCATTTGGCCAATTTTGTTCCCGACTATTGGGGTGACACTTTCATCTCTTCTCCTCCACAATTGGTATGTATCAAAACCCACTCATGACCTTTAATTTGTTATGTTGCCAAAATTTCAAAGCCTCGTTCCTAATTTTTCACTGCTTCCCTTTAATTACTATTAACAACTTTTTTTAATAAACGATGATATTAGAAAATGGATGCAAAAACTCAACTAGATCAGTACGAAGAGTTGAAGGAAGAAGTGAGGAAAATGTTGGCAAAACCTATGGATCAACTACCCCAAAAACTGCACTTAATTGATTCAGTCCAACGCTTGGGTGTGGCTTACCATTTTGAGAAAGAGATTGAAGATGCCTTGGAAACTATTTATTCTCATTGCAAAGATGAGAAAGATCATGATCTCCACACTACAGCCGTTCGATTTCGATTGCTAAGGCAACATGGGTTTCATGTTAATTCCGGTGTGTTTATATATATATGCCTTAATATTATAAGCAAATCTAGTTATATGTATATATATCTTGAATTCATCAATTAACTAAAGTTTCTTTTTGGTGATTGATCAGAAGAATTGTTCAACAAGTTCAAAGATGAAAAAGGAAATTTCAAGGAATCCTTAACTGGTGATGTGAAAGGGTTACTTGAATTGTATGAAGCTTCACACCTCCGAGTTCATGGCGAAAATATAATGGAAGAAGCTCTTGATTTCACCACCTCTCATCTAAACTTGGCAGCTGAAACTATGGTAGAAAACCCTCTTTCAACCCAAATTGCTAAAGCTCTAAAAAGGCCACTCCGAAAGAGCTTGCCAAGGTTGGTTGCTAGGACCTACATTTCCATATACGAAGATTATGGTACGGAAGACGAAACATTGATGAAATTTGCAAAGTTGGATTTCATGCTGGTACAAAATTTGCATAAGGAGGAGTTAAATGAGATAGATAGGTAATTCCAAACTCCATTTACAAATAAACTGATTTTATGCTATAATTGTCTTCAGATGTCAATAAGTTGGGATTTGGTCAAGCCCAATTTTCTATTCCGAGGAATTACTAGATATATCTTATATTTCAGGTGGTGGAAAAGCTTAGACATTCCAAGGAATTTTCCATTCATTCGAGATAGATTGGTGGAATGTTACTTGTGGATAATAGGAGTTTACTTTGAACCCCACTATTCCCTTGCTAGGACGTTCATGACAAAAGTAATCGCCTTGACATCAATTGTGGATGATACATATGATGCTTATGGCACATATGAAGAGCTTTTGCTGTTCACAAATGCAGTGGAGAGGTGGGAGATGAGCTGCATAGATCAACTTCCAAACTACATGAAAGTTTTATACAGGGAAATGTTAAATGTTTTTAAAGAAATGGAAGATTTGTTGGACGAGCAAGGGAAATCATACCGTGTCGAATTCGCAAGAGAAGCAGTATATATATCTTTTCATAACCCCCATATATGATTTTTTATAATTCTCTCTATATATCAGACCATACCATTTTAGCTGATTAATTATGTTAATTTCTGTTTTTATTAGATGAAACGACAAATTCAAGCTTACCATAGGGAGGCCAAATGGCTCCATGAAAATTACACACCAACTTTGGAGGAATATCTATCTGTTGCCTTGGTATCTTGTGCTTATCACATGCTTTCAGTCGTATCATTTGTCGGCATGGACGATACCATAACACAAGAGACATTCATTTGGTCATTCAAAGACCCAAAGATCCTTAGAGCTGCAACCATAATTTGTAGGCTGATGGACGATATTGTCAGCCACAAGGTATATATAATAATTATATATATTGGCTATGGTAAATTAATTATTTCGCTTGACGAATGCTGATTTGGGTTTTTTTTTTGGGGTGTAGTTTGAGCAAGAGAGAGGGCACGTAGCCTCGGCGGTCGAGTGCTACACGAAACACCGTGGGGAATCGTCAGAGCAAGAGCCCTCGGCGGTGGAATGCTACATGAAACAATATGGGGCGACAGAGCAAGATGCATACGATGATTTTAACAAGAAAGTGAAAGAGGCTTGGAAGGATATCAACCAAGAATTCTTGAAACCAACGGCGGTGCCGGTGTCAGCTCTTACTCGTATTCTCAACCTTGTCCGAGTGATTGATCTACTTTATAAGGACGAAGATGCATATACACTTGTAGGGGCAGCCGCAAAAACTAGCATTACGTCCTTGTTGATTGATCCTATCCCAATTTGATATGAAGCATGAAATTATTCCATAGAGTTTGCATATTAAGGAATAAATCCAAAAACATCCTAGCTAGTTGATTGTTTGCCTCTACACATAAATAAGGTTATTATGATGTTTTTTTTTTAGGTTATTTCACTTTTTTTTTTACTAGCTGTTTGTACTTTTGCGTGCAGGGTATTTGGTTTTTGGTTGTTTTTTTTGTAATTTAATCGCCTTTGATCATTCTTAGAATAAAAAAATAATAATAATGTTGAGTGTTTGATTTAATTGTTTAAGGGAATTATCTTGAGTGTTTGATTTCATTTAAAAAAAAAAAAGTAATGTTAGCTCCATTTCGAAAGTACATGCTTTTCATTGTTTAACTAGAATTTATCTTAATTTCACTTAACTTTCGAAATTCGAACTGAAACTTAACGAATTTGAATTGCCATATATTGTTAAACAAAGAAAGAAGTGGCCAATAGTTTTCAGACTGAAAAGGGTTTGAAAATTTCTTTATACTTAAAATTTGGTATAATTTTTTTTTTTCTTTCGACCCAATAAATTTTATCGCCTCTTTTTGTAAGATGTAAATTAAAAAGAACGATCAAACTAAAATTTTACCGACATTGCAAAGTAACACATTTTCCAAGCTTTTCAAAGGCAGAAGGCAGGCCAGGTAGGCAATATTTCATAAACATGTGGAAATTATATATGCTGACGCAGAGAACAAAAATGATCTTATACATTGTCGGCAATCTTGATGGTTTTACTCAATTGGTCCAACAAATTATAGTGAATTAATTATCTCCAATATTCTCTTTATTTTCTTTAATTAAGTATCAACAACCAATCTCGAGTCTGCAATTTGCATATTACTATAGACACACCCCCGAAATTGATTTAAAACCTCGAATGATTACAATATACGTGAAGTCCTTTCTAATTTGTTGGTCATAAAAGACAAAAAAAAAGAGGCCAAGAGTTGATAAAATAAGTTCTGTCAAAAAAAAATAGAAAAAGGAGTTGATAAAATAAGTGATGTGACAAAAAGGAAAAATAATTGCAAAGTGGGAATTGGGAATCATTCAATTTCAATATAGAATTCAAATATTATACATCAACCAGATATATAGAATTTAATTAATTAAGGCAACTTCAAATTATGATATAATTTAAGTGCAAAAAATAGAAGAAAAATACAAAGTGCATGGGACCAGATTTTGGTAAAAGATATATAAGGCCATCAGCGGGAGAAATTATTAAATGGATCAGATTCACCACGTCATTTATATTGGTTTCGACAAATAAAATTGTGACAAATTAGATTTTTTCCTAAAATTTAGGTACAAATTTAGCACTAGATTTAGCCCCAAGTTTCAGCAAATAAGATTATTTACAAGATACGTAAGTTAGGACATTAATTTATTAGGATTAATAATTTTGTAATTTGTTACTTCGGGACGAATTAATCATTATCTTAATATATTTGATATTTCAAGTGTTTCACATATATTTAGTTATTCTGTACCGGAGGTAGTAATACTTTTCATTGAGTACTTTTTACCAGTTTTAAGTTGAAGTTTTAAGTAATAATTAAACTTTCACAAGGCAAGGGGACAAAGGGCACAAGGGGCCTGCCAACAGGTTTGATTTGGGAATGATTCTCATGTCATGTGCAATTTCATAGAATACACATGTGCTTCATATATAGCAATCGTTACTCTCTTTCTTTGAGTGGAAATATGCATTTTTTTTAAGGCTCAATACTATGTGCTGAAATGTAGCAAATAAATACATGTGGCTGAAAAAAAAAATCATCTTAAACTATGTAAGAAACAATCAAAAGACACAAATTTGATGGCAAGCCCACTTCGACAACCTTGAGTTGAGATACAACACTCCAATTTAGGGAATTTCATCATTTCTTGCAGTTGATATACTTTGGAAGTAGTCTGGTCTAAAGTTTTTTTTTACTTGAAAATTTAGATGAGAGGAGATTATCCCATTTCAGGTTTAGGACATGACACAAGACTCAATTAGCCTAAAACCTTGCAATTTTTATATATATTAATGTAATTTCTTTGTTTTTTCCCACATAAAAAAGACAAATTATGCAATACACTATCAGTGAAATTTAGCAGACAATACAAGCGGGTCATGAAGGGTGACATGTGTCCCTTAGAGACTAGATTGAAATATTTAAAACTTAAATAATATAAAAAATGAACATCTGTCAACTCCACATACCGCTTGTGGAGTTCAAAATTTATACCACCAATATATCATATAATGACCCTATAAAAAAAATCTATGGTACAATCTTAGTGAAATTCGCCGCCAGTATAATTTGCTTTATTGGGAACATTATTGATATTTTTGTGACCAAAATAATCGCTCAAATAGGGCGCTCTAGGAAACCAAAAATGGATTCGTTTTTGGATTCTACTTCTCCCTTCAATTAATTTATACACGTATACTTGCTAATTCTCCTAACATGATAAAATTAATGTCAAAGTTTAGTTTAAATTAAACTCTACTATAGTCAACATTTTGATAATTGTAGAATATACCTTAAAAATCAGAATTTTGTAAATTTGTAATTCACATGAATAAAGAAATATAAAATCGTGTGCGTAAATTGGAGAGGATAACATTTTTGTTTTCTTTCTTAGTATTCGAAATGATTGTTATTGTGCAATCAATCAGTCCTATCAATTTCCCTCCTTACAATTAGATCAGCCATTGACAATTTGTTAGTAGAATATAGACTATGATTATGGTTCTATAATTCAAACCAAAAAAAAGAAAAATAATCCCTCCTTACGATAAGATTTTCAGCCATGTCAATTTGTTTGTACGTAGAATGTAGACTATGATGATTATGGTTCTATAATTCAAAGCAAAATGGTCGTTGTAAATACTCCCTCCATTTCATATTGAATGATCACATTACTATTTTTGGATGTTCCAAAATAATGGTCACTTTCCCAAAATGAAAAATATTTTCCGTGTTTACCCTTATAATAAGGGGATTACTAAATATCGCCCCCCCTTTGGACTATTTTGCCCTTTCCTTCAAACTTCAAAATTTTTAATTCTCTCAAATTCTCTCAACCTTCAAACTTTCAAATCTCAATCATTCAAACAAAACAACATCAAAATCCATGGAGTAGCGACATCCGGGATGGGTAAAAGAATTTTCGGATTAATATTTATTATTAATCAAATATTAAAGTCCTCTTGCTAATATTAACATATTCATACCCATTTAAACTAAATAAATTGGCCAATACTTATTAAAGGACAAAATAAAATTAAAAGAAATTTTTTATAAAAAAAAATGTTTAAAGAAGAGAAAGAGAAAAAAAAAAAAAGAAGAAGAACAGGCGGGTCGCGACCCGCTGTTCTTCTTCTTCTTCTTTTTTTTCTTCTTTATAGGCTTTTTTTAAAAGATTTTTCTTTAATTTCCTTGTGTCCTTTAATAAGTATTTGACAATTCATTTAATTTAAATGGGTATGGATATGTCAATATTAGCAAGAGATCTTTAATATTTGATTAATGATAAATAGATATTTGCTTTTTTACCTTTTTTTAAAAAAAATATACTTTTAATCCGAAAAATTTTTGTTCATGCATTTTGATGTTGTTTTACTTGAATGATTTTGAATAATTGAGTTTTGAAAGTTTGAAGGTTGAGAGAATTTGAGAGAATTGAAAAGTTTAAAGTTTGATGGAAAATAAAGCAAAGGACAAAATAGTCCAAGAGGGGGGTGGTGGCTAGTAAAAGGGGGCGGTATTTAGTAATTCACTATAATAAACCCAACTTTTAAGTGGGACTCACCACCAGGGGCGTAGCCACACTCAAATTTTAACCCCCCCTTATAATACATAGATAAATATTGGAGAAATTACCAATTAACCCCACTAAAATTGAAATTTTATCACGTTGACCCTCCTAAAATAAAAGATTTATAGCATTCACCCTATTAAAAATGTTGGATATTTTCACATTCAAATCATATTTTTAAAACTATATTTATATATTTTATCTCACTATTTTCATTTTTTAATTTTTGTATATGTAATATATAGTCAGTGAAAAAAAAAAAATTTACCCCACTAAGGAAAGGGTCTGGCTACGTCACTGCTCACCACTTTCATATAAACCCAAGGACAAACAATGGAAAGTGATGCATAAATATTAATTTTCCTTAATCTTTGTGCCAAAACTAAAGTGATCATTGAAATTGAAACGGTGGGAGTATAAGATAAGATAGCCCCAAGATGTGATCCAATTGTACTCTAACGTGTGGAAGATGAAGAACCAAAAGTCTCTCTCAATTTCTCACTTTTTCAACCCAACATAAAAATCGTGCAAAATGAAAATCTCTCACTCCATGGATTTTATTTTTTTTCTTCTTTTTTTTTGGCCAAAACAGTACTCCATGGATTCATATGACAAGAAATATTACTAAAACGTGACGGAAGAAACCAACCACACAAAGAAATTGCTGCTATAAATACTAACAACGTAGAAGCTCTTTGCCTCACATCAAATAAGGCCACAACAAACAAGAAAAAGTAGCCCTTAAAAATATTACAAAAGGTCATCTCATTTTCTAGTGTTTCCAGCTTACTAGCTAAGAAAACAATGCCTTCTCGAGTTTCTTCTTCTTCTTCTTCATCACCATTATCATCCTCACTTCCTGCTTCAATCCATGATTCAATGTCCAACGAGAATCGTCGCTCCGCCAATTTTCATCCTAGCATTTGGGGGGATCTCTTCCTTTCATGTCCTTCTAAAATGGTAAACATATAATCGTTAGATGCCAAAGTCACTTGTACGTACACATGAATGGTTATATATATATGTAACCGGACCATTTAGTTTTTATTTCCCTTAAATAATTATGAATATATATGATTGTGCAGATTAGTGATTCTACTATTCAATTACAATATGAAGAATTGAAACAAGAAGTAAGGACGATGCTTATGGGACCTATCCACAAGTTGTCTCGGAAATTGCGTTTGATTGATACAATCAAACGCTTAGGCATTAGTTATCATTTCGAATCAGAAATAAATGCTTCGTTACAAAACATTTGTGACAATCAGATATATGTCATGAATTGGCTGCCACCCATAGAGGGTGGGGTGCCCTTGTGTGGGCAAAACATTTGTGACAATGACTACGAAGATGACAACAATCTCGAGTCTACATCACTTCGCTTTCGGTTGCTTAGAGAGCAAGGCTTTAATGTTCCATGTGGTGAGTCCAAATTTCATACTAATTTCAAGTTAAATTTTCAAACTTAGAGAAGTATTCAAGAATGTGACACATTATTTTCTTGCTTGAGCAGAAATATTCAACAAGTTCAAAGATGACAAGGGAGACTTCAAGGAATCCTTGAAAAGTGATGTGAAAGGGTTACTAGAATTATATGAAGCTTCTCATGTTCATATGCATGGGGAAATTGTATTAGAAGAAGCACTTGCTTTCACCACTAATTATCTTGATTTTGCTGCGGAAGAGACTAAAATAGAGCTGTATCCCCTCTCGGTACTCGTCTCGATTGCTCGAAAACGACCCATCCGCAAGGGCTTGCCAAGGTTAGAGGCTAGGCGATTCATTTCTATCTATGAAGAAGATGCTTCACATGACAAAATTTTGTTGAAGTTTGCAAAGATGGATTTCAACTTGTTACAAAATTTGCACAAGGAAGAGCTAAGCAAAATCTCTAGGTAAAAATTAACACCGCAGTTTTATTGCATTTGATTGCTTTTAGAAATTGCCAAAAAGCAACTAATTGACCGGAGAATTATTTTTCAGGTGGTGGAAAGATTTGGATTTTGTGAGAAAACTACCTTTTGCACGTGATAGATTGGTCGAAGGTTATTTTTGGATATTGGGAGTTTACTTTGAGCCTCAATATTCCCTTGCTAGACAGATATTGACCAAAGTAATAGCCATGGCATCTACTCTCGATGATATATATGATGTCTATGGCACATTTGAAGAACTTGAACTCTTTACAAATGCAATTGAGAGGTGAACAGCTATATATATATATATATAAATTTTACCGATAATTAAGTAAAATTGATTGATTGTAATAATTAAAATTTCTAAAACTTTTTATAATTTGAAAATTTTCAGTTGGAGCACTGATTGTTTGGATCAACTCCCTCCATACATGAAGTATTTCTACAAGGCACTCTTGAATGTGTATGAAGAAATGGAGGAAGAGATGGCAAAGCAAGGAAAATCATATCGGGTCCATTATGCCAAAGAAGCAGTAAGCAAGAAAATTGAACCAATTACCCCTCTCATATAAAAGATGAAACAATTTTAGCTCTGAAATTTATTAGGACCACAAACTGATCATGTGTATATCTTTAACATTTTCTGATTTTTTCGTAGATGAAACAATTATGTAAAGCTTATTTTGTCGAGGCCAAATGGTACCATGAAAGCTACGTACCAACCGTCGAGGAGTACCTCGCAAATGCTATGGTATCTGCCGGCTACATCATGGTAACCATCACGTCTTTGGTCGGAATGGGAGATATTGTGACAAAAGAGACCATCAATTGGGCATCTAGCAACCCTAAGATTGTTAGAGCTGCTTCACTAATTGCCCGTCTCATGGACGACATTGTTTCACACAAGGTAATCCAACGGCTTAATGACCGTATTTTCCCTTAACTTTCAGAATAGACTTGCTCATGGGTCGGGCCGGGCCGCATTCGGGCTTTTCGACAGAAAACTAAGGCTCAGTCTGTTTATAAAATTGGCCTCTTCTTTTGTTCAGGACTCGATCTTCGAGCCTTAAATTTTTGCCCAAATTTTCCCATTTTTCAGGCAGGTCTTCGGGTCTGGGTGGGTACCTGAGCCCTTGAGCAGGTCTATTTCATAATATAGACATTTTCAATTTGAAAATTTCATTCTAATTTATCAAAATCGGGACAATTTTCTTCGGCCGTCAATGTTCCATTACAATGGTACAACACTAACATGCATATGTATCTGATGCAGTTTGAGCAAGAGAGAGGGCACGTAGCATCGGCAATTGAATGCTACGTGAAGCAACATGGAGTTTCAGAAGAAAAGGCATCCAATGAGTTCAAAAAGCAAGTTGAGAATGCTTGGAAGGATATAAATGAGGAGTTAATAATAAGGCCAACGGCTGGGGTTCCAATGCAAGTGCTGACACGAATTCTGAATCTTGCAAGGGTGATGGATTTTCTTTACAAAGAAGGAGATGGTTACACACATGTTGGACAAGCTGCAAAAGCTGGAATCACTTCATTGCTCATTGATCCCATCCCAATTTGATTGGGCCTTTAGGTTATGATGACCCATATGTATTTAATATTAGTTCACTTTTTATTATATTTGAATAGGCTTTAAGTGAAAAAACTTTAATGGGTAAAAATATCAGTTTGGGCATATTGTGTTTCCTGTTGGACCATGAACTCTTCTTGGGCCATTTTCCTTAGGTAAAGGTTAAAGACTAATGGGTTTTGCCGTCTGGGTTAAGACTCAAGAGAGGTGTTTTCATGGGTCACGAATTACAGTTCAAAGTTGAGATTTCTAAAACACAAGATTTCCACTTCAAAGTTGAAACCAAAGTTGGGTTTTTTTGCACTTTTGCTCCTTCCATTTCTTATTAGTACTTTTTTTTTTTTTGCCGAAAATTTCTTATTAGTAATTGATATATTGAGAAACCTATATTTCCTGCAACTTTGTTCTAATCACATGAAAAATAAGCCATAAAGTTGATATATGAGAAAAGGATAATGGTTATATGTAACAATTGTATTAAATTTTCTATGGTTGAAATTATCTGACCTTTTTACTAAGTGTTTAAGCTTACTTTTCTACATGAGGAAAAACAGTTTTCAAGTGTCTTCTTGGACGGATGAAAGGGACATGTCACATAGATCCTCAAATGTCACTTTCAATGTTTTGATCACTTTTCATTCAAATTACAAAACCCTATTATTATTATAACCTAGTGATCAATCTAGTCAACAGGATTTAGAAGAATCTGCCAAATTGATGTCAACATCGGTGAAAGGTTTGCCTCAAGTTGCAGTTGGCAAATAAAGAATTGAATTCAAATGTGTTTCTTTCTATTAAGATTGTGGGTTTGAAAAGGGTTGTTATGATTGAGTATATCGATTAATCCCCTTGTTTTGTTTACAAAACATGTCACTTTATCTTTGGATTATCTATAACGAATTTGAAACCAATTTCCACTTTGACGGCTCGATAGCTAAATCTAATTTTAGAGATTCAGACCATTTTCTCATTGTCGTCTTCTGATATATATTATGGCAAATTATACAATACACCGACGGTGGAGTTTAGAAAACTACACAAGCGGGTCCTGAAGGGTGACATGTGTCCCTTAGGGACTAGATTGAAATATTTAAAACTTAATTAATTAAAAAAATGGACATGTGTCAACTCCGCAAGCCGCTTGTGGAATCCAAAATTTACACCGCCGGTGTATCATATAATCACCCATATATTATATATATAATGAAACATAATTAAGATTTATTAGCCTCTTAAGTCTAATAAATGATTTTCAAACTAATACTCTGAGATTAAGTCCACACTCAACAAACATTGTGTGTGGAAACATATCTTATAGGTGCTTAATTTGAATGGAAACATCATGATGGAATTTAATAGAAAATATCAATACTGGGTTGAGTCGGATAGAAGGAGTTTAAAATCTCTTAAATTATGTTTTGGATTCAAATCTTATGTATGAAAAAAATAAATACCGAGAGGACTTCCTCCCATATAGAGTACTAGATCTATGGCACTCACTTTGTGAGTGTAGAAATAGAAAAATAGTTTATAATAGTTTTCTTTTTTGACACATTTAAATTAGTAGTTTTTTTTATTTCAAAAAAATTGGTAGTTTTTTTTTTAAATGATATAAATAAAAATTAATTATTATATATATCCTTGGTGGTTTTTTTTTCAAATGGGTAGTTTTTAATTTTTTAAAAACTGAGTTTATATCCGAGTTAACTCGTTACACAAACTCAGGACTTCACATTATAATTAATATAGATATTATCATTTGAGTTTTGACTCCATAATAAAAAAAAATAGCAAGGGTTTGTAAAAAAAAATTAAAAACTAGTATCAACTTTAGAGAGAACCAAAACAAGATTTTTTTTTTTACTAGTTATGATAAATTATCAATCATACATTCCACATTATATTTTTTTATTAAATAAAGATTATTATGTCTATGTCTATAAGAAGAGGAATTGGGAGATGATTTGAAGTCCTATTTTGTTTACAAAAATAGGATCATATCACTAATCTTCTAAAGATGATTGGAATATACTCCCAAGTCCCATGTATATATGAATATGATGATTATCTCGATCCACGCCTATCCAAATCAGCAGTGACTTTCCTATCCACGTGCCATTCACCCCCAAATCAATGATTAAAGAACCTTCCACGTGTCGAATGCAAAACATGAAATAAGTTTTTTTTTTTGGCCAAAAAAACATGAAATAAGTTACATACACAAATGCATAAGGAAATATATATATATATATATATATATATATTGGTTTTGTTCAAGGGTAGGAAAAATATATATATTTAATTTAATTGATGCTTAAAGTCGAATATCCCCCCATAGAACTTCTATATATTAAGACTTCCTATAACGTTAGAGAAAGTAAAACATAAAGCAAAAACATCCTGCGAAACTTAGAAAAAACAGGAGCAAAAAAAAAAAAAAGCAGCCCCGTCATGGCTACATCGCCAGGATCAGATCTAAGTAGCCATGGCTCTTCACTAGAATCACCGTTGCTTCCTTCCAAAGAACCCGGATGGGAAACCATACCCGAACCCGGGCCCGAGAAGCTGGGCATAGACGATATGTTACAAAAATACTGCGGAGAATTTGGGTCCTGGCAATTGAGACATTTTGTCCTAACGAGCCTGGCATGGGCCCTGGAAGCTTTCCACACCATGGTTATGATATTTGCAGACCAGGAGCCTGCTTGGCGGTGTTTGACGCCCGGTTCAGGGTGCGACGAAAAGGGCAGTGTTTGCGGGGTCGAACCAGGGTCCTGGGAATGGGAGGGTGGTCCGGGAAGCTCCACCGTGGCTCAGTGGGGATTGGTTTGTGGAGACAAGTATAAGGTCGGCCTGGTTCAAGCCTTGTTTTTCGGCGGCTGCATGATTGGTGAGTTGTTCTTATCCTTGTATTATTTTATCTATTAAATAACTATTTTCTGGCTTGATAAGGTTTTAGTAGTAATATATTTTTTGTTTTATTTTATCTATCTTTTATTATATAAATGGAAATGTATTAAGCGACAGAGCACAACAGAACAGAACAGAACAGGCTTCTACTGTAATGTAAGATTGGAAACCACACATGGTGCATCTAATGCATTTGTGGACCAAATTTCAGAAAAATGAAAAAAAAAAAAACAAATTAATGAAAAAAGATTTGTGATTGTGATATACTTATACTAGTATACACTGCATTATACACATCAAGAACAATTATTTTACTATAATCAGTTTGGTTCATATTAAAAGACAAGAATTTTGCAAGCAAGATTTGCGGTGATAATATTTTTTATATATAAGCATGTGTGGGAATCCATAGATATAGGTTTTGCTACTCGAAACTTGCCCTGTCACTGTCTTCCTCACATGTTTTTGACATCTTGGTCACAAAGAATACTTTAATTTTAACACTCCATGCTGCAAATTGCAGACAGTAGGTAGCAGCATTTGATTTGAAGTTCAGACCAGCTCAGCTAAATTTTGGACAAGGGTCTTTTGAATTAACCTAGAAGCCACGTTGCTATATGTTTCAAATTCTTTGGGGGTCCAAAATTTATTGCCGTCGCTTTCTTTGAAAACCCCACCATTGGTTGACCTTATTTATTTGCTTTTGGGGTTTGGCTCTATCTGATTTTCATGTCCCACCAATTCCATGCGGTGCTTTTTTTACTTCATCACTTTCTGCTGTCAAATGGTTTTAAATTGTTCAACTTGTTAGGCTTAGGCTATTTTTAATTTTTTATGTTTTGGTTAAGACAGTCCCATCTTTAGTCTGTTCATACTCAATTACATCAGGCTCTCTGTTTTCTCTCAAAACATGCTTTAGCATGTGAGACTTGTGTCGTTTATCTCCTTAATATCCTTAACTTTTTGTTACAAAAAAGCACATTCCTTTACTTTTGATGCTGCCTTTTCTGTTTCTCAATTACATCATCTAACTTTTAAAGTTAATGAGTAACCCAACACAACACTTTCTGGAATGTTTTAGAGTCATAATTGCTGGACCATGCTCCTTGGACACCCCCATATGTTCATTGAATATGTAACAACTATAATCTGCTGTAAGAAACTTCAGATGATGATCAAAATGACTAAATTTCTGTTCTTTTCAATACAAATTTTCCAGGTGCTGGAGTATTTGGTCATCTATCAGACTCAAAACTGGGAAGAAAAGGTTCCTTAACAGCAGTTTGCATCTTAAATGCCATCTTTGGTTGCCTTACAGCATTATCCCCAAACTACTTCATATATCTTCTACTTAGATTCCTAACCGGATTTAGCACTGGAGGCGTTGGCCTCTGCGCCTTTGTCCTAGCCACTGAGCCTGTTGGCCCTTCCAAGCGTGGTGCTGCTGGAATGTCCACATTCTACTTCTTTTCAATTGGTATAGCTTTACTCTCTGGAATAGCTTACGTTTTCCCTTCATGGCGCGCTCTTTATATCGCCTCCTCTATACCCTCTATCCTTTTCCTTCTTCTGGTTATCCCTTTTATCTCCGAGTCCCCTCGTTGGTACCTTGTTCGGGGCAAAATGAATGAAGCAATGAAGCTTATGCGCGACATAGCCAAGTGTAATGGACGTTACCTTCCTGATGAAGTTATTCTTGCCCTGGATGATGATAATCAAAGTTGCAAAGAGGCAAATGAAGTAGACAAGGAAGCAATCAGCGGTTCAATTGTAGATGTAATTCGATCACCAATCACAAGAATTCGCCTGTTTCTAGCTGTGGGGATTAACTTTACATGTTCAGTTGTGTACTATGGACTTAGCTTGAATGTTGTCAACCTTGACACAAACCTTTACCTAAATGTGCTCCTTAACGCAGTTGCAGAAATGCCAGCATTCACCATAACAGCACTTCTTTTAGATAAGTTTGGAAGGAAGCCATTGGCAATTGGGACACAATGGTTCAGTGCAATCTTTTGCTTTGCCGGATGCTTGATGGGAAATGTGGGAATATGGAAAGTGATAAGAATGTTTTGTGGGATTTTGGGGATATTTGGCATGGCAGGAACTTACAATCTGTTATTCATTTACACAGCTGAGCTTTTTCCTACTGTGGTCAGAAATGCAGCCCTTGGATGTGCAACTCAGGCAGCCCAAATGGGGGCTATTTTGGCACCGTTTGTGGTGGTTTGGGGCGGCGGACTTCCATTTGCAGTGTTTGCAATATGTGGATTGATTGGAGGATTTCTTGCATATTACTTGCCAGAAACATTGAACAAGCCATTGTATGATACAATGACAGGAATGGCAGAAGGTGAGAGTGCTCCTAATTGGGCACTTGCTTGAAAAGTTTGTAACATTTTCAAGTTTGTAACAGTTTGATTGCAATATAGAGCTTGTAAACTAATTCAGGGGATATCCAAAAACTGCTAAACATATATTCGGAATGATCCAAAATTTTTCAGTCAGAGAACAAGTCTTAGAATAGTTTTAAGACTGATGTGTTTTCTTGTCCATTTTGTAATTCATAAGAGTATTTGAAATGAAAATTTTAGCAGAACTTTTTAGCAATTTAAGTCCATTAAGTTCAATGAAGGATTGCCATTGACAATTCCTTTTTTTTTTTTTGCCCCATATGGTTGTTGACATTGTTAGTTCAGTAGTAAGCATGTTGTTCATGTTGTTGGTTAGGGAGGATAAGGTGTTTTAAAATATGGATTAAGAGCAACATATTGAAGATTTCCACTATGATAATTGCTCCATTTGATTGCAATGGTTGAAAATTTTACAACATTAATTTTCCTACAAATGATGATATATACACTATCTAGAGAATTAAAGACACTCGAATAAACGATTATCAGAACATGAATGGAGCAGGGGAGAATGTTGGAATGGCCATCTGCACCTGATTTCGCCTGCAATTTTCAAATTTCATAGAAAACCCATTCAGTTTAACTTAATTTTTGTAATACTCAAAAGCATAAATTCATAAGTTATATTCTTCACATATATATAGTAATTCCTATGTAATTTATTTGATGCCAATAAATAAATAAAGAAATCGTAACGATCAACCAAGTGACTCCGTGGCCCAATGGATAAGGCGCTGGTCTACGGAACCAGAGATTCTGGGTTCGATCCCCAGCGGAGTCGAGTTTCTAGATTTTTTCTTTTGGTCTTTTTTTCTTTTTGGTGTGCTTAGAATTTGAAATTACACATGTTCACTTTTGACTTTTGAGTTTTGACTCTAATCCCATATATGCATCTTTGCATCCTCCATAAATAATTCTCTTATGATGTGCTATTATATTATATATATATATAATTATAATAATATTATTATAATATAATATGTTTAATTAAATAGTTAATTATATATATATATTACACCTTGGACCAACTTCCATTATTATTTACTTAATTAATTTAATGAACATAAATTATAATATATATACCTTAGATCATGGATCATGTTCATTGTTCTTATCTTCTTCCATATTTTTTTTCCTACTTAGTTGTTATCAAACAAAGAGCAAAAGTTTTAATCTACCATTTTCCTTCGACTTCTTTTCTTTATCAATTAATTAACATAAAAAAGTCGTATCAGTTTCCCACCCAAAATATCACCCCGACGTTGACATAGCAACTAATTATAAGTAATGACGAGTTTTTCAAAATTTTCTACCCTCATCTTTAAATAAAAATAATATTATCATCATTTATTTAGCTATATTCTTTACCACAAAAATAATTATGAGAATAAAATTATAGATTAATATAAAAGAAAATTAAATTACCCATTAATGTCGTCATTATAGTTTCGGACATGAACTTTGGAGCGAGACACGGTAGCGCTCTTCCTCTTGACCGCCCTATCCGCCGCCACCGGCTTCGCTTCCGGTGCCTGAGCTTTCTCCCTCTTCTCTGCCATAACGTTATCCTCTGAGATCACATACAAGGAGGGCTTCCACTCTGGTGCCCCTACCCTAACCCTCTTCTTCTTATTCTTTAGTGCCACCACTTTTGGTGGCATCAAAGACCTTGTCTCCTCCCTCGAGGGTGTCGCCACCGCCGCCACCACCTCATCGTTGCTAGACACTTGGGGGGTCGTAACACAACATGCCACAAACTCCAACAAAGATTTCATGGTGCAAATATTCAAAGCACCTTTTTAATCTATATTTATATGTATATCTATAATATAACTTTGGATATAAAATTTATACTATAACTATAATAATAATCCTTAAAAAGGAAAAAAGATTGAAAAAAAGGGAGAGTGGAGTTGGGAGGATTTAAAGTAATAGCCATTGGTGTTTCATGTTTTTGGTGTTTAAAGTTTTGGTTGAAATTGTGATATGTGAGAGGAAAAGTTAAGGGTGTGTGGGTCTAGTTTTATAGTGTCGTTCATGTAAGGGAAAGAAATGGATTGATTTGGAATTATTTGGAAAAAAAAGTAAAACAGAAGATTGCCCATGGTTTTGGTAGTTTATTATGAGAAATGCCAAAAATTTATAAAAGTGGGGCTGCCTTTGTTGATGGCGTGACGGCCTAGATGCTGAGCTTGCACTCCATATTTATGAGACAAGTACATTTTAGGCATATTAATTATAGGTGTAATTAGGTAATTAACATTATAATTTTGAAAAGTAGTAACATTAAGAATTGTGTAGGTTTATTACTTTTATTCATCTTCATAGCCCAATTTTGGGTTATCTTATCCTTTACTTAAGTCTAAATCAATCAACAGTAAAAGCAGAGAATTCCACCCTAGCTTATGATATTTATATTTTTCGCTAAATTGAATTGAATTATTAAAAAAAAAATATGGGCAAATGGTGAAATTTAGGAGATAGAAAAGATATTTACTAAACTAAAAATTAATTAGCTTTCTTTGTGCCAAAAATAAAAATAAAAATTAATTAAGAATCCGATAAAAAAATCAAATTAGGAGAAAGTTTTAACATGAATAATTTGGAATACTAAAGCAAAGTCTGGGCAACCGAGGAATCTCCTTCGCCCTAGCTAGCCGCCCGGCTCTTGATTATGGGAGAGCACCCCCACCCTTTACGATGGGTAGCCAAATCAACAAATCAAAAAGAGAGAAAAGGGGGGACGAAACTCAAATTTTAACTCTTTTTTGAGATAAACTCAAATTTTAACTCTAATTATATGATTTCTTCAATATTTTTTGTCACCAAGCTAAAGAGGTGGAACTCTCAAAACACATAAGACAACATCGTCTACACAACTACTGCAATACCTAAGTGCATTATAGCAACACAAAAATACTTTTCAATCTAATATAATTGTTAATTTTTTTATCATTGTAAATAGCATTGGAACTATTTTTGTTAATATCTTATAGTAAAATATTATTAATTAATCAATTTTGGTAAACGATCGAGTTGGTTGTAATATGTGGAGGAAACAAAGTTTATTGACGACATTTCTTATTCACTACTCACTAGCACGACTAACGTCCACTTATCACAAGAAATAAATAAATATATATATATATATATATATGTGTGTGTGTGATTTATAATCTCTCCATTAATTTATAATGGAAACCATGTGAATCAGGTTTTATTTTTTAAATCAATAATAGTATTATTTACTGTTGAACTCATTATAAAAAAATAAAAAAAAAACAAAGTAATTCCTCAAATAAGAATTACTGGTGATTTTATTTAATTTCAAGGTCGAAATAATCCATTGGAATGGGAGAAAAAAAAGGGAAAACCGAAAACAGAAAAGAAAAGGGGAAAAAAATCAATGGTAGGTGATGCTTCGAAAATTTTGAACGTTGGCGTGTTTAAATTAGTAGTAATTTGTTACTCGTATCAAATCATCTTCTATATATCATCTATCATCAAAGTCATTTTCTTTGGTCAAAAAGGAGAAAACTAATTTTCTTTCTTAAAATGGTAAGTAACAATTAAATGGATGAGTAATTTCATCCTTTGATAAATTTTCTTGCCACATATATAATTATAGGGAAAAAAAGTCTAAATGTTATAAATTATTCACGCCTTTGATTAATATTTGCATCTTTTTTTTTTTGTAATTATTGTTTGAAAATTTAACACCAATCAATCCCTTTACAGACCAACAAAATAACGTTTTGACAAATTAATTTAAGGATTCGAGTATCCGATAATCATATTGATCCGATTATTTCAAAATTGACTCACATCGAATCTTAAAAATTGAGTGTCAAACAATTAACTCACTGACAAGAAATGCACTAAATCGGGACATGTTATAGCATGCATCAACACTGTAGTTGTCATTTCTCTTCCATGAGTCGATGTGGCATTCTGCATTAAGCTACCTAACCTATTATTTGCAAATGTTAGTTAATTATTATAATTAACATATTATCCATTTAAGTGAAAGATAGAATCTCAGTAATTATCCAATTTGCTAGGGAGAGAGATTGGCAACAAAACCCATTTGGCAAAATTAATGTTCTATTCCTTTCATGGGGTATAGCGGAACAAATTCATTTCCACCACAAATTTTCCTTTTTCGTAACCAATTTCTATTTTTTATATAAAAAATGTTGGTAGATGCAAAAATCCCAAACTTGAAACAGAAATCTAATAAATTTTCCTCTCTGGAAAATTCGTTCTTTCTGCTGATTCAACACACAAAGAAAACAACTAATCAAGAGCCCTATATGAATCTGACAACACCAAGAGTGTATTTAACACACTGAAAGATACTGAACCAAAAAACTGCTGGGAAACGAAGTCGCCTTGAGTTTTGTCACCATGCAAAGTCCTCCACAACCACCCAAAAAACTTATTTTTCCCATATATCAAATTATTCCATAACCATCTGTTTGTCTGATGGATACCCAAGAAGATGACAAGGTTTTGGAGAAAGAAAAAATATCAAGTGTTTAGTAACTTTCAGAATGAATTTTCTTCAAAGACTTGCTTGGCAAAGAAGGCAAGTGCCGTATGATCACTGGGTAGCTTAGAAAACAATGTGTAAGTGTAATGTTCATATTTATTTATGAAATGGGGAAAATTGGCTCAGACCACACAGCATTTTGTTTATCTTTGTTGCTGCAATTAATATTGCAGATAAGCTATTCGGATTAATGTCGCTGTAATCAGCTTCATCCAGACGATTAATGTCGTGTGCAACACTACAAATTAAGTGAAGTTAAGTGTCACAGCCAGGGTGGTCTGGTGTGTTTAAATGCAGATGGGGTACATGAATTTACATATGAAAATGTCTTTCACACTTTGATTAGATTGACAAGTTTAGGATCATTGTTAGTATGTGTTTGGAATTTGGATAAAGACTTATTGCTCTTACTTTTTCTTTGCTTGGAAATTGGAATTATCATCTTCTTTTAGCCTGGACAGTGGGCAAAACCCTCCAAATTTTTCTGTAGATAAATAGACTGCTTCACGGATATCAATCCTATGTATGACTATGATAATTAAACTTACATATATAAACGTGCCAATATCCAAATAGGATAAACGGGCTTGGTTGGTCCAACCGTTTAAGACTCGAACACTTAGTGCGTCCCAAATAGATTCGAGTTCTTTTATTGCAATTTCTCATTAGTAAGTGATTTATAAATTCGAAACATCTGAAAATTATTTAATAAGTTTTCGACTTGTAATTAAGGTTGGGTGTTAAGCCTTCTATTTGATGAATTTTAGTGGTGTAGTATGTGCTTATTGTTGTACAATAATTATGGTTAATCCTCGTAATTTATATTAAATTAACACTTTACCTAGCTGGCTAGCTTTCAAACTTGAAATTTGGATATGATATTTGGGCATGGACTTATTTGCCTTTGATAGAAGATGAAAAACTGACATCAGTCATTAGACCATCAAAGTGGGGATATACTAAGTAAGGGCCCAAATAATACGGCCGAAAAAACAAAAAGGCCCGAATAAGATTCCTTTTACATTAGTATTAGTAAATGGATTTGAACGTCCTTCTCAGACAATTGAATTGAATGAGCGACTGAAAATGAAATAAACACAATGTGAGGCCCAAAAAAAGAGGTAGAAACCAAAATAACGAGAAGTGCCAATTCAATGGAATCACTACAGTTCTTAATATTAGTAGACTCTAGACATGAATATCCATGCAAAATAATTCCAATCATTCCACTCTTAGTCATGGTTTTCCCTAAATTCTCAGTGTCATACGTTCATCACATGCCAATTGAATTTATGTTTCGAGTTTAATAATAGAATTCTACACTTAATCTCCATCTTCTGGAGACACATAATAGGATGGATGGCTGCTGGCTGCCCTCACCATGAATTCGTCTCAGATCAAAAGATCAAACAGGGGACGACGGATGTTCGAGAATTATTAGTTGTATCTTTGACGGCCATATGAATCACCGCCATTAAAATTATCTGTGTTGTTCTGTGGTGGAGGGCGTTCTGGCCTAGGTCTCGCATACTCTGCAAATATAACCCAACCATCGAGGAACTGCAAAAAATACAAAGTAAATTAGTTTCTACAATCAGGGCAGGAAGAAAGTGAAAGTGGATAAGTTGCTTTCTGCATTCAAAACTGAAGGTAGCAAAGATGGTTTAATGATGTAAACTGACATCGTATTCCATAAGTACTTAACCTTCTTAGATCTCTTAGGAAAAGCCATTATCCCTTTCAATTGTAATTATAATCTTAAAACTTCAAATAACAGCAAAGAGCATCCCAAGCCCGGGCTATGGCTATGGATGAATGAAAACAAGATCTTCTCAAGGGAATGAACATTAAGGAACTAGTTCGAACTCACCTTTCCATCCATTCCTTCTCTTCCTTTTTCAGCCTCCTCTATGGTAGCATATCTTACAAATCCAAATCCCTTTGAATATCCTGATGCTCGATCAGTCACTACTCTAGCTGCGAACAACAAAAAAGGACCAATGGTTATAAATCTCAAAAGATCATCTTCAACAATCTTTTACATAAGTGAAAGGGGGAAACAGAAACAAACCGTCAACTACTCGTCCAAACTGAGAAAAGGCTTCTCGAAGTTTCTCTGTAGGAGTGCGTTTGTTGAGTCCTAAAACCAAATCCATATAGTAAATTAGATCATGATATGAACCAAGAGAGGTAAACAAGCAATCCTGTGTATATATATAATTGAACAATTTTGCAGAAATCCAATTACAAGTACAGGCCAAAACAGGGAGAGGAAGGGTTTTAAGCTAAAATTGGTACTGTTATATTAGATTGAAGATATGCCCTCCGATGCTATCCCAGATATAAGAAACAAAAACCAATACCAATAAGGGCTTGAACAGACTAAACTATAGCGATCAATTTTCAGATAGCCTTTAGCTAATGTTCTCCATAATCCTAATTTGTTAGTTACTATGGTAACAGAGGAAGCTGCAACAAGAATGGAAGGATAAGGAAAGGAAACAGAGCAAATGTGGGAATGTGCTTTGAGGAGATCCGACGAGGAATTCAAAGACATGCATAAATGTAGAAAAGAACAAGAGACAGTAAGAGAAAAAAGATAAATAAGCAATAAGACCATAAGTTCTCATAAGATAATTAAAAGACAAAACTAATAAATTAGAATTTGTTAGACATAAACTAACAGAACGCCAAGCATCTATTCTCACAGCACTCTACTATATAAATCGTCTGAAAACCTAACATCTTAGCCCTTGTGATATTCCTCCATATGACTATCAACTATCTTGTTCTTTTCTGCTATAGCAAGTCAACTCAGGCCAAAAAACACATTTTAAACATACAGAACTGTTTTATCAAACAATGAAGGAGCTTCAAATGTTTAATTGCACAAACAGATATCAATCCTACCATGGGTTTCATTTCTGGACCAATTAATCAAAAAATAGCAAAAAAACACAAACTTTTCTTCCATTTTCTCCATATTTTAATAACCCAGAAAAGACACGATAAACTAAATGAAACCAATCAAGAACAAGAAACACAATTTTCTTCCATTTTCACACGTTTTCTGACACTTCCCAGGAACCGAACAAGCAAAATAACCCAGTAAACCAACATAGAAACATAAATTACCAACAATCCAGAAAAGAACACGAGCAAACATGAAGATTATGATGGATATAGGTGAGAAAACAAAGATCCATACCTGATACAAAAAGGTTGGTACTTGGAGGAGCTTGCTCTCGACCGGGGGTAGTCCCCGCAGTCGGCGGCGGATTAAAGGAATCGGGTGAATTTGTGGAGAACACCCGCCACATGCCCCTTGGAGCTGCGCGAGCAGCCATGGCCGTTGTCGTCGTCGCCGCTCTTAGAGTGAAAGCCATCAGATAGATATCAACGGGATTTGGAAACCAGGGGTTTAAGGCTTTATTTTGGGGCTCTAATCTAAGCTAAAACCCTCGTATGGTGTAGGAGAAAGGGCAAAATCTCCTTTGTCTTTCTTTTCTTAAATGAATGGATATCTTGAAATTACCATTTTGGTCTTTTTTTTGGGCCAAACCTTGGGCTTGAAGTTGACTTCGCCAATTTTGGAAAGTTGGGCTACAATACAAAACACTCTCTAGAGGAGTAGAAGAGAGTCCGTTTTGAGTTTTCAATTTTTCATGGTGTGTGAATGAGTTGAAAGAGAGGGTAGTTTTGGCATTATCATCATTTTTTTTTTATCCCATCCGGTATCCAGGGCTTCGCCTTGACTAATCCAGATCCGCGTCGCACACCTGGTTATGGTGGATGAGTCTCCCAACAGGGGCAGCTGCGTTTGGCATTATCATCATGATTATAGAGAAAGAACATTATGCAAATTTACCAAATATTTTTGAAGTTTTTTCTTCTTTTTATTTAAGGATATTCAATTTAGTTGCTGGCCTTTGCAATTAGAAGCCTTGCTTGTTTCCTTCCTCACTACATGGCTACCATAAAAAATTGGGCAATTAAGCCTTTGCAACAAGAAACTAGCAAGGAACAGAATCAAGTTAAGAAATTACTATAAGCTATTTGTGTAACATTAATATGATTTACTATTTCATGAAACAGAACAACATTGATCTGATTAGAAAAGCGAATCCAAAATCTGCATTGCATCCTTGCTAATCCTAAACAAAGCTGTGTTAACCTGGTTTAAAATCTCCAACCCTTGCTGGTTATTGCAATCAACAACAGCCTTGTTAAGACCAGCAACACTTTTGTAAGATTCATCATACTTCAACTGATCAAAAGCCTGGAGACCATTCTGGATTTGGTTGAAACTGGTGTTGTAAGAATCCCGACAGAACATAAGGAAACCCCATGTTAAATACTCAGTTGCATTCTTCACCAAGGTATCGACAAGGGTTATGGTTTGACTGAGTTTTGAGGCAGATTGTTGTATTATAATCTTGGTTAATCCTGTCAAGTTGGCATTGAGGCTTCCAGAGTCTGATTCCAAAGCTGGAATGCATTCTTCTGGAAACTCTGTTTGCTTGCAAGTGTTTTCAATCAGAGTTTTGCCTGTTTCCTGAGCAACTCCATGGAGTGGGATTAGGGTCAAGATTAGAACCGCCATGGCAGGGAAAAGATTAACACTTTGACTAGCCATTTTTCTTTTTCTTTACAAGAAATGGAGAATGAAACAGTTTTTTTTTTTTTAATCTCTCAAGTCAATGAAGCTGTTATATATATAGGAAAAATTCTTTGGTTATGGGATTACAGATTGGGGGGATTTTATGATTTTATATTCTATAATTAGCCTTTTTTAGATGATTTTGTACCATAAATACTAGTATATGATTCTAATTTTGATTTTAGTACAACCCAAAGTCAAATTTGCATACAGTTTTAGCTCTGCCTTTTTTTTTTGGGGGGGTATATTAGCTCTGCTTTTACATTGCAAAATTTATGTCAGAATTTCATCAAGAACTTACTTTGCCAAAAAAAAAATGTATATAAACAAAGATGGAATTATTGACATTTTGTTATTGATGCGTGCAAGCAAATATATTTGGGCTAATGAGGTAGATAGACACTTGTGTATCTTAATTCCCATAAGGAAAATATGACCCAAAAGAAAAAAAATGATGACGATTAAAGATAAAAATGCATTTTATATACGTTAAAAATTTCCAAAATTTAGTATTATTAGTGTTTTAGACGAAATTCGTTTTGTAAAATGTTTGATACAATTGTCTCAAGAAATATAGTTTCTCCTCAAATAAATTGATATTTTTTAGAAGTACTAATGAAATCTTATCTTATTATTATAATCACAATAAATCACTCCAAACATTTAAACGAGAGTCCAACTCAAACTAAGAAATTACCTACAATAAACTACATCCTTACCAAACTATCACACAAACAAATAAAATAAACTCACACTCACATTCCGTAAGATTTGAACCTAGAACTTCACTCGATTACTTATTATGATTGATTTTTTAAAATTTCGAGCTCCAAATTTCCTATATGGATAAAGATTAATCAGGATGAATGGTCGAGATTCTTGAGACAAGTATGTATAAAAAAATGAAAAGAGCGAAAAAAAAATCAACAGAAAAGATAGGATGTGAAAATTACAGAAAAGATAGCATGCGTATTAAATTCATTGAACGAAGTTGATAAATTTTCCACGCATTTCATGCATATCCCAAACTTCAGCTTGAAGCTTTTAGCCGGTCGGGTCAATGGATTCCAAATTTCCAACCCTCTTAATAATAAAATAGTAAGTTAATTTACGATGTCTTATTGTCTCAGAAAATGATTTTAAAGCACATGTTAATTAACCATTTTCAATCTAAGCTCCTTATAAAAATGGTACACTTGATTTCTTGTCAAACTAATGCAAAACCGAACCTTTGCGGATTTATGGCCAAAAAAAAAAAAAAACCTTTGCGGATTCTTATAAATCACGTAAATTAGTTAATATATTTGGCTTGTCAGCCTTTTTCCCATGAATTATGGGACTAATGATATTTTGTCTCTTAAATTGAAATTGACACAATTTTCTTCCTAAATTTTTGAAATTCAAGATCATTTGTCCCCTTGTCAGATATAAAATGTCTTAAATTTAGGAAGCTTATGTGGGCAAAAACTCCAGAATTTGAAAATTCAAGTAGTAAAAGTCCTATTTTGAAATTCGTGGAGTCAAATGTCCTTGATACTATAAAAACATATAAAAAAAAAAAGAAAAAACATCAAAGTAATATATTTTTTAACCTTTTAACACTTCTGATCCAAAATGTATTGATCAATAAGAGTTGCTAATACCCTTATTAAAAAACTATATATAAACCAATCAAAATTCTTTTCTTTTATTAATACCAAAGAGTATGAATGGCCAGGAATTCATTAGACTTTTACCTTTACAAATTGCCCAAGAGAGGTCTGTGGAGGCTCAAACGTAGATGTCTCCAATCACAAATCCAAGTTTTTATCACTTTAGCCACCTCATTGGCGAAACTAGCTAGTTCTCAATATGCAAAATCAAAATTGTAATTGAACTTCGAACAAACGCATATAATAATCATACAATTACATATATCGAATCTGAAAAAGATCCTATATATAAAAAGTAAATACAAATGGGTCAATTAGCATATGGTTTTAGAGTATTAAATTTCCTTGTGGGGAGGGGGAAATGAAAAGAAAATGAAAAAACACAAAGTAGTTAGTTAGTATCAATTGTTATCTAAAACAAATAGGAGTATAATAACAGTATATAATTAGTATTAAACTAGAAAAAGGATTATGCTTCAACAGTTCAACTTATCTTACATGTCATATGTTCGTACACATTCTAGTAGTATTCTATTATTGTTGGATGCATATTTTAGACTTTAGTCTCCATATTTCATGCACTTTCTTCTTCATTTGTGGGTCCTAAATCTTTGTGTTTTATGATTAATTAGCTTTTCACTCTATATATAACGTGTATGAATTAACAAGCCAAAGATATAGCTTCCACATATGGCCTTGCCATTGCCACCCTAACCTATCCCTTCAAACACCTTCACCAGCAAGACAAACACACATAACTTGTCTTTCTTCCTTCTTCAACTATATATATATATATTCTTAAACTTTACAACTAAGATAACTGACACTCTTGTTCCTTATATAGAATCCTGGGAAATTAATTACCTAACCCTTCTTATAATTAAAACCTTTCAAAAAAACATAGCTTTTATAGCTATGTCAATCATTACCTGCAGCCTGGTCTTGTTTTTGATAACTTGCAGCAGGCTTTTTTTGGCTATAAGCTCAGAATCAATTAGCAGAGCTGATTTTCCTCATGGTTTCATCTTTGGAACAGCTTCTTCAGCTTACCAGGTAATTATAATTAATGAACATATAACCAAAACTTTGTTCCTTGTTTTGGCTTTTGGTTTTTGATGGAAATTAAACATTGCTTAAATGAGAACATTTTTTTTGTATGTTTTGCTGTTATATTTATATTTATAGTTTGAAGGAGCTGTTAATGAAGGAAACAAAGGAGATAGCATATGGGATACCTTTGCCAGAAAACCAGGTATGGCTCATATCTATAGATAATTTGTATGGAAAATGTTAGTATCAATATTAATGAATTCAGTTTCAAAACAGGGAAGATTATGGATTTCAGCAATGCAGATACAGCTGTTGATCAGTATCATAGGTTTGAGGTAATGAATTCTGAATTCATGAGTTTTATTATAATCCTATGTATAATATCAAATTCAATTCTTCTTTTAGCTTCTGGTTTCTTATGTTTAATTACATTTTAATTTATAGAGGCAAGAAAAAATTCATGATGATTGGTGATGATTTAGGCTTTTTCTTTTCTTTCATTTTCTTTTGTATAAGAAAGCTGGTGGAAGAAAGAAACTTTCTACCCCACCAACCCAAAAGGACAAAAGAAAAGGGAAAAACCAGAAAATTATTTTAAGTGTAAAAGAAGTTGATATATATGAAAGCTTAGTGCACCGCCCAATACATAAGGAGAGAACCCCATTAATCTGGATAAGATTCTTATTAAATTACAGAAATATTCTTGATAATTATGGAACTAAGTATACCATGATGTGTCACCAAGTAATTAAATAATAGTATAGAACTAGAATAATATTAACACAAGAAAAATTCAAAACAAGACAATATGAATTAGTCAAAACAAGTGTATATTTCTATATACTATCAATAAGTCAAATCCAAAGCTTTGGGTTCTTCTTTTACTAACCAAATTACAGAATAAGAACACATTTTTTTTGTTCCACAGAGTGATATAGATTTGATGAAGGATTTGGGTATGGATGCTTATAGATTTTCAATTTCTTGGTCAAGGATTTTTCCCAGTAAGTTTTCCCTTTTTCAAAGTCCAAATTTCCAGTTTTTCTGTTCACTTGATTCACTAATTGCTTTAAAATTTTACTTCCCAATAGATGGAACAGGGGAACCTAATGAGGAAGGAATAAATTACTACAATAAACTCATTGATGCTTTATTAGCAAAAGGTTTGCTTACAAAAACATTGCTTAGAATAAAAGTTTTGATTCCACCATATAAAAATGTTGAAGCTTTAGCTCTTGTTTTTTCAATCAGGAATCCAGCCATTTGCAACTCTTTATCATTGGGATCTTCCACAGGAGCTTGAAGATAAATATGAAGGATGGTTGAGTCAACAGATAGTGTAAGTAAAGTGTATATATATATATTGCAGAATTTTGGATATGGAAAAACTTTGTAAATACCAAAAATGAACCAGATTTTATAAAGGGAATGTAATGAAATACAGAGAGGACTTTGAGCATTATGCCTTTACTTGCTTCCAAGCTTTTGGAGACAGAGTGAAACATTGGATCACCTTCAACGAACCTCATGGTTTCTCAATCCAGGGTTATGACACAGGGATTCAGGCTCCTGGAAGATGTTCAATTCTCGGTGGCTTGCTTTGCAAGAAAGGGAATTCATCAATTGAGCCATACATTGTAGCTCACAACATCCTACTGTCTCATGCTGCTGCTTATCACAGTTACCGGCGAAATTTCAAGGTATATAATATATCACTTTGATTCTTCAATGGAAGTTAGTAGAAAAAAATGTTGGAGTTGACATTAGGGTTTTTGGCTTTCCAGGAAAGGCAGGGTGGTCAAATTGGAATGGCACTGGATGCCAAATGGTATGAACCATACTCTGATAGTGATGAGGATAAAGAGGCAGCAAATAGAGCAATTGATTTTGGGCTAGGATGGTAATGTTTGATTCTAACAAATCAAAATTCTTACATTATATATGAATCAGATTCCTTTGATCTGCCTTTTTGCTGATATATTGTTGAATCAGGTTCCTTGATCCCCTTTTCTTGGGTGACTACCCTAATTCAATGAAAAGTCTTGTGGGAGAAAGGTTACCTCAAATCTCACCAGAGATGTCCAAATTGCTAGTGGGATCTTTGGACTTCATTGGCATAAATCATTATACCACATTATATGCCAAGAATGACAGAACTCGTATCCGGAAACTGATCTTGCAGGATGCTTCAACTGATGCTGCTGTTATTACTACAGGTAAAATGACAGAACATAAATCTGCTATACTACTATGATACTATCTTTGCAATGAGAATGTGAATTCATAGAAAAGTAATAATCTCGTACGCCTTCTCAACTGCAGCTTTTCGAGGTTTAACTGCAATTGGAGAAAAAGTATGTCTTGACAACTTAATAGAAACATAAATTTTGTCATATCAATTATCATACATAAAAAATATCAGATAGGGCTGATAAGTAGACTTCCTCTTCCAGGCAGCCTCAAGCTGGCTACGGATTGTGCCATGGGGCATCAGGAAATTGGCTATATATCTAAAAGATAAGTATGGCAATCCACCTGTTATAATAACAGAAAATGGTGAGTAATTTCAGAGCCTTGGAAGCTTAACTCTTAAACTACTATGAAATGTTACATATGGTTTACAAAATTTCTGCAGGCATGGATGATCTAAATAGCCCATTAATAAGCAAAAACAAGGCCTTGCAAGATGACAAGAGGATAAATTACCATAGAGATTATCTGTCAAACCTATCAGCTGCTATAAGGTAAACCAAAATTCCTGCTTAATTTTCTGAAGTGGGGGTGCTGCAGATATCAGAAATTTCATTAATTAATTTGGCTGACTGAAAAAGTTTGGACATAAACACAGGGAAGACAAATGTGATGTACGAGGTTACTTTGCCTGGTCTTTGCTGGATAACTGGGAGTGGAACAATGGTTATACCGTCCGATTCGGACTCTACTATGTGGATTATAAGAACAATCTTACAAGGATTCCAAAAGCTTCTGTTTCATGGTTTAAAGATGTACTTAGACCAACAAGTGATTTGAGCAATCTGAGGGTTCATATTTAGAATTTTTTTTGTTGATTCTGCAACAACATATATATGTAAATGTCACACCATTGAAATTTGAAAAGGAATATAGTCCTAACAAGTATAAATATGAAATGAAGGAATAATTAACAAATTTCACATCATTTTGTAAATTTTCGTCTCCCCCCAATCTCTATTTTCATTTGCATTAACAAAGTTCAATTAGAAGGAAATAATTTGTTACATGCCAAAAGGCCCAAAACCAATGTTGACTGCAGAGGTTTCTGATGATGGGTGACAATCAAATAGACCAAAGCCAGAAAATTCAGCAGAACATAAGACCCAAAAGCTATTGAATATCTAACGAGTATAACGACCAAGCTAAACGGTGTCGTTTAGTTGTGAAAGTTTAGCCAATAACAAAGCCCACAAATTGTTCTTTCCTGACAGCTAAGTAAGATTGTTATTTGGTTGATTAAAAACCCAAAAGTCCAAAAACCCTGTTTTCCAAGTATATAAGTAGGAGTTTTTTTTTTTTACTACTTTTCTTATTATTTCTACCACTTTTTGTCCCCTTTGTCTCTCTCACCCAAAGGCGAAGCCCACAGAACAAAACCAACCCCTCCAAAAAAGTAACACCCAAAGTATTTTCTTTGGTTTGGTTCCCTATTTCTTCAGTTTTATATTATAAAACACCCAAAGAAAATAAGAACTGGTCTTCTTTTCCAATCACATTTAATTTTTTTTTACTCACGGGAACTTGAAATAAGAGTCCGTTGTTTCATTGTATTTCGTTTGATAAATTTGGCTATGAAACGTGGATACCCAGAATCTTCATCTTCCTCTCTTGGTCCCCCTCAATCCAGATTCAAACATAACCCTGAAGGTGGGATTTGTTTCTTTTTGGGTTTTTTTTGTGGGATTATGTGTAATTAGTTAAGTTTTGGACTTTGGGGTTTGCGTATTTTATTGAATTATAGTTTCTCTTGGGTTGAAAGTTGATAAATGTATCCTTTAGTTTGTTTTATGGTTTTTTTGGGTTTCAAGGGTTTGATTTTTGGAACATGGTTTAATATTTAGTGGTTAAATGCAAGAGGACAGGTGAAAGAAACCCCAATTTTAATTTTGAAGTGAAATAGTAAGTATTGGAGAATATAGTTTTAAAAGGTTTGCATTAAAGCTGCTAAATTCGTGCTTTAGATGACTGGAAGTAACTAGAAAGCTTCAATCTTTTAATATTTGATGGTTACTTTTGATGCAAATTTAAGTACATATTCTTTCCTTCTGGTTTTTCTGGTTAGTGAGTTGATTTTTGTACTTGGATTTTGATTGGAAGAGAATCCAAGATTTTAGGTTGATAGCGCTATCATGATGAATTCAAAGTTTTGCTAAAGAAGTTGAAATTGTGTTGAATTACTAGGTGACGCACAATTTTTGGAGGATGAGAGCACAAAGCTTTATGCACGGAAAGTAGCTGACCATTATAGTGCTAGAACAAATCAGACTTTGGAAGAACGAGAAGCAAGCCCTATTATTCACCTAAAGAAGCTAAATAATTGGGTATGTGGTTGAATCTCATGAACTGCATGGTGAACTTATGATAATCTTTTTGAACTTTTTTGTCATTCATCTTCTTATTGATTGGACAGATTAAAAGTGTCTTGATTCAGCTTTATGCTCGCCGCGGTGATGCTGTGCTTGATCTTGCCTGTGGCAAGGTATGTAGGACTTTTATGGGTATTATGCTTACCTTATTTCTTCAAATTCAATGTATTTTAAACCTTCTCTTATTGTTTATATGTTCATGAGTTTTAGGGTGGTGATCTCATCAAGTGGGATAAAGCAAAAGTTGGATATTATGTTGGCATTGATATAGCAGAAGGCTCGGTAAAGTGCTAATCTATTAAATTTTTCTACATTTTTATTCAATCTACTATCTGATTTAGTGGCTCATACAAGGTTTCATCCATCTATCTGGTATCTGGACCTCTTCGAGTTCTTATAACTATACTTATTCTTTGCCTTTAGCTTCTTTGCCACTGGTAACAATGATGCCATGATTGAATTTGTTTCCGAATAGACACATGTGGATTAATCCTTGTATTTGTATTTGACCACCCTGAAACATGAGACCTGTGCAATAGTGGATGGTTGTTTAGATAGGTTGTAGCTTCAAATCATAAGCAAACTGTATGCTTCTAAGGCCATTAACAGTCTGCATTGAAGTTGTCTTGATATATGCTCTTCATCCCACCCTACTCCACGTACGAAAAAACAGTGGAGGGGAAAGAAAAAAGAAAGGAAAAGAAAGTTCTTCTTTAGGTTTCCATCTTTTCACAAGTAGCCATATTGATTTTGGATTCTCTTTTATGCACAGATAGAAGATTGTCGTACACGATATAATGGGGATGCAGACCATCATCAACGTCGCAAAAAGTTCACATTTCCTGCCCGTCTCATATGTGGGGATTGTTTCGAGGTAATAGCAATGTTCATAGTCACTTCTGAAATACATCTTGATTACTAGCCAACTTACTTGGTCTCTGTTTCTCTTGATTAATTATTGTATAAATTACTATGCTAGTCATGAACAATAGCAACTAGTGCTTCATAGAAACAGATATCTATACCAGTAAAACAAAATATACCTTTTAGAAAACTGGACCTTCAGACCATCTTCTTTATCAAGGATGTATGGGTATTTGTAGGTGTCTGAGGATATGTTTCAAATTTTGTATTTTGATGATTTCAGGTCCGGCTGGATAAAGTTTTGGCAGATGATGCACCTTTCGATATCTGCAGTTGCCAGGTAATTTAAGTGCTATTGATACTTTCTTGATAGTGGGGAAATCTGCTAGTGTTCTGCTGCCTTAATATGAAATTACCATGAAGGTTTATCACAACATTGAAAATTCCCTCTCTTGAAGATATATATCAATGTATTGCCTTGTCAAGGAATTGGTTATTGTTCAAAAGTTGAGCTGGAGTTCTGGAGTTAGTATACTGATAATAAATGGCTTCCATGCTACAGATTATGTTGCTTTTTTCATGCTAGCCCTATATTTGAACTGAAACCACAATTGTGGTTGTAATAAGATCCTTGAATTATGCAGTTTGCTATGCATTACTCCTGGTCAACAGAGGCACGTGCACGCCGAGCACTGGCCAATGTATCAGCTTTACTTCGCCCAGGAGGCACCTTCATCGGGACGATGCCAGATGCCAACGTGATAGTAAAAAAACTCAGAGAAGGTTACTATTTCAAATTGCCTTTATCTTTCCTGCCTCAAAATGTTACAGAAAAATGGTAGTTAAGTGAAGCAATAATTGAAAGTTAGAGTAAGAAGCATTCTATGTATGAATAAACAGTTGCGGTACAATTTATGCACAGACCATCATCTAATCTTATCTGATCCCATCCATCAGACAGTCTTCTTGGTAAAATTTTGAAGTATCTTTAGTGATGATTAACTAGCCATTTAAGACTAGAATTGCGAAAGTAAGACTTTTTTTTTTTTTCATTTTCTCCCTGCCATTTTTGAGCATTAGGATTGTTGGGCATGGCAGACTACTTTTGTCATTCTTGATTGGAGATGCTATTTTCATTGTGACTATGCAGCTGAAGGGTTGGCCTTTGGCAACAGTGTCTACTGGATACGATTTGATGAGGAATTTTCGGAAAAGGTAAGTGACATTCTCCTCTCTCCCACTACTAGATTTTCAGGAAAGATATTGATGTTGACTGCAAGTTTATCTAATTCTGATACACTTATAACATGTTTCAGAAATTCAGATCTTCTAGCCCCTTTGGTATCAAGTACAAGTTTCACTTAGAGGTACTGGCTTTGACAACATCTATTTTAGATATCAGCCTTTCTCCTGAACGGTGTTGTTGAACGTCATCATGGTGTTAGTTATTATTGCTATATCCTTATATTGGGATTTCTTGTTGCAGGATGCTGTCGACTGCCCAGAATGGATTGTTCCCTTCCACGTCTTCAAGTCATTAGCAGAAGAGGTATAACTTTTAACATAATCAACTCTTCATAATACTTTTTCTTTGCAACATTTTCCCTGTTCTTAGGCCTAAGTCAATACTTTCTGTTTTAAATGTACTATAAGTATGTTTATCTCATGCTTTCTTGTGTGTCTCTGCAGTATGATCTAGAGCTAGTTTTTGTCAAAAATTCGCATGAATTTGTGCACGAATACTTGAAAAAACCAGAATATGTAGAGCTTATGCGGAGGCTTGGTGCATTAGGTGATGGAAACCAAGACCAGAGTAAGTGCATTGTCCCCTACACAGTTCATACAGTTCCTTACTTCATTGTCTCTTGTCAGTCATGGATCTTGCTGTTCATTTCTACTTTCAACACTGACGAAGTTTTTGTTTTTGTTTCCAGGCACATTATCTCCAGATGAGTGGGAGGTTGCTTATTTATACCTTTCATTTGTTTTAAAAAAGGTTGGTCCTGCATTCCTTTTATCAAATTAGATCTTTCTCCTTGACTATTCACCTAATGCATTGTATGACTGCATATTTCAAATTCATTTAGAATGGATGTTACTAACTCGTTGGAAAATCTTCTCTTTCCAGCGTGGCCAACCGGAACGGACACAAGCAAATAGTAGAAGAGATAAAGGACAGATGCAAATAGCTAAGGAAGATATCCTGTATATTAACAGTGGGGTTTAACAAGACAACCGAATAAATCCCAAAGTTTATATTGATAGTTGATATGGAGACAATAAAAGGGATGGCTAGTGCATGGAGCAATACCTCAGTGAAGCTGGGTCTTGCCCTTTCACAAGTCCTATAAAAATTTTTCATGGCTATTCCAGTTTTGTAGGTCTACAAATTCTTGTTGTAACATTGTTTTCGCACGAAGCTTCCAAGAAATTGCTACTCCTATGATTACTCCAATTGTAATTCTGGGACAAAAAGCACACACTACTTTTTAGTTTTTAGTAAAGATGAAAGGAGATTGACGAAGTAACTCTGGGCAATGGTTAAACATTCGCTAAAGAAGGAATTAGCCCCTTCAAACATGTAACATATAAGTTCTATGAAATTAACAGCAATACTAGAAAATTTCGTTGTCAATTAATATTGTCATTGCTTTATGCCTCATGTTAGGCATCCAAACACATGTTCCTATGTCTTAGATTTCATTATCAAATTGGGCATCGATGGCATAAAAATGGGTGTCAAGTGCAGAAGCAGAAATAATGTTCAACCTACATTAAAACTCATTCCAAGGCAACTACCGAAAGGAAAACTGTACAAAAACATAAAGATGGAAGTTTTTATCACCATTATCATCCATGGAACTGGAAGTAAGTATTCATGGAAAATGTAAAGGAAAAACTATGAGGTTGTAAGATCGGCAAATTCACATCGAGTGCCCTTGACTCTAAGATCGTTTCAGAATCACAACCATGATAACCATCACTGCCAATCCCATCATGCTTGCTCCAAATGTCTTCTCAAAATAGTTGGAACCTTTCTCTTTTGCATTTTCACCAGTGGGAGAAGCAAAGAGGCTCTGAAAGAAACCAGTGGCCTTATTCACCATCTCAACCACACCAGTCTTGACATTCTGTATAAAATCTGAAAATCGGTCTCCAATGTTTTTAGATTGACTTTCATCCAAATATTCTTCCAACTTTACAGAAGATTCAGAACTTCGAGGAGATCCATGATCTTCATAAACATCAGCAGCTGCAACACATTCATTTTTACATTCAGGGAAGGAGTTAAGAGATAACATCAAACATTGAAGAAAAGCAATGTCCAAAATTTCTCACCGGTCTTCTGGGACTGGACAAAGTCCATGTAAGCAGCATTATTCATGACAGCATTCCATACATTTGGATCAGCAGCAAGTGATGCAACAACACACTGAGGGCAAAACCAAAACCATCAATTTGCCAGGTATGGAAAGACATACAAAATGAAGAGAAAGTGACCCTAACAACAACTATTAACATTCTGGATGAAAAATTATCATTCAATCAGAAGGAACAACAATACAACAATATGTTATTCAAACATATAGAAAACCAAAATTGGAGTGAGTAATAAAGCGATTATGAGAGGGAAGTTATGAACAAACCTGAACATCAGGACTTTCATTGAGTAATCGAAAAGCCTGAATAGCAGGCTGTGGAACAGAAGTGGCTCTGACTTCATAAGTAACACAATCTTTAGTCTCCTCAGAGTATGAAAGATATGTCCGGCGAGATGCCTGGGCAGCTCCAGCAGAATTTGAAGATGACAGATAAACCCTGAAAATTTCCCAAAATGTTTCCAATCAAAATCATCAGAGATCCATAACATCTTCAAAGTAAACAATATCATAAGCTGCTTAAAAATCATGTAAAAACTCAAACTTTTTAGTGGGGTCCTCGAAATCAGACTCAATTCAAGTTCAACCCATAATTTTTCAACTTTTGACACTAAAAGCGGCCTTTCTTATATGATCCCCACATAATAATTTCGATAGAAAGAGTAAAAATAATGACTTGTATAAAGAACATAATAAAACTAGCACTATAAACCATCAAAAGGTATTTCAAGCTTCACTATTATAAAGAATTAAATTTTCTCAAATGAATAAAAGTTTCATTGAAAGTTCAATATTCTTTACTTATCCAATGCATCTTTCAGATCAGCAGTTGCTTCCTTAGCCTCCTCCATGGTTGGAACACCGCCAAACAATACCCTAGCCATTGGTTCTCCTCCGCCGGAGACAGAATTGGACCCCACCTGAGTCACCTCGTCTTCAACAGCACCAGCGAATTCCCAATCATCAATCATATCCCAAGACCCCCTTTGATTGGCCGAGACCACCGTTTCAGCCCCGCCGCTGGAAGCAACCATGGCAGAAGCAGAAGATGCCGGACGAGAAACGACTCGCATGACAGAGTTCTCTGCTGACGGTGGAGCCAGCTGAAAACCACTGCGGAAAGTGGTGTTAACAACTCCAACACCGGCAACCTTCGCGGCCGCCCTCATGACTCCTCCTCCACCCATGTCGGTTACGATTCCGAGAAGAAAAGTTTCGGTGAAATTAAAAAGTTTTTATTCGTTAATTGATCAGCGAATTTAGAGGAAGTAAGAGTTGTAATGGATATGGCTATTTATAGATTAAAAAAAATAAATCATAAAAAAGCCAAAGCTTTTTTTTATTATTTTTTAAAAATGTTTTATTTACTTCTTTCTATAAGGATTTTGATTTTTCATAATGTGTTGTTGACGTCAACAGTCCGTTTTTTGGCAGGGAACCAATCTCCTGTACGGCATGTCGTTTTAACATTTACTCCAAAAAAAAAAAATCTTCTTTTTATCTTTTGAGAATTTTAATACTTTAGCTCATAAATTACTTGAAACATGTTTTTCACAGAAGTAATGAATAATTTTCGAATAAAAACAACAATGATAATTGGAAAAATGTTTATTTTTTTAAAATGAAAATTTTGGAAAGGAAATCTTGGATTTTGATAGGCATGAAAATCGCGGTTGGCATTAAGAATACAAAATACTTGATCATCAAGAATTGGATTAAGGGTAAACTTTTAATTTTTGTATTAGTAGATAATTTAGGGATTACGTTTATCCTGTAATCATGTCCTAACTTCCTAATTCCATCTTTTTTTGGTTAATTTTTATATATTTTATTTATGAAATAAATGCCCGGAAATTATTTTCCTTCCAAAAATGGTATATGTAAGATCATAAATCAAATGGATTTTTTTTAGAAACATGAACTTAACCACTAAACCGAAATAGAGTTACGATTCAAAGTATGACGATTTACATCAAGCGATAACAAAATAGTAACAAAAGGAGGTTTTGTTAATACAATCAAAACCTCGTCAAAGCTATTATATTGGGACACAGAGCCAAACTTGGCTAGAGCATCCGCACAATAATTACCTTCCTGGAAAATATGTTGAATTTTCACCTCCTCAAATTGTTGAAACCGTCACCTGCATTCGTTAATAATCGACATGAATATCAAATTAGTAAGCTCAATGGATTTTGAGGAGATAGCAAAGATTAGAGCAGTGGCATCCACTTCCACACCAAATTTCCTTCCTATAATATGGCAAGTTTTTGCAATGAATAGACCATTCATTCCCTAAGACCCTATCTTTGATTCATTTAGCAAGTGATTTTTGGTTGTCTAAGGGAAGTTTGAGCTGCTACAATACCACGAACACACTCCCAAAGAAAAAATTTCAAGGGGCCAGAATTCAGATTCGTAAGGCAACCTAGTCCAGTCCAGTTTTCACTCCATAACAATTAAGAAATCAAATGGATTCTTTTTCCTTTCTCTTAAGGCCCATACATATATCCTATCCAAAGACAAGATTTTGAGTCCAAAACTAAGATTTTTTAGATTGAAGAATTAAGCCCAATGATTATAAAGCCCAATACAATCATAAAACAGTCCATATTTATTATTTCTGCCAATGCCAAACACTCTAGAGTCTAGAGGCTAAAGATAAATTAATTTTTGGGTTAAACCCATCAGTATTCTTAAACTTCTTATTTTGGTTCCATAATCTTCTGAATTGTTTCAATGGAGTCCTTTAATATTATATAAATCTTCACTTTGGGGTTTTATTGTGTTGATTCCGAATAACAATATGTCAAAGGGATAATGCCAAAATTAATGGACCAACGATCAAAAGACTATAATGGAACCATTTCAAAATGTTAGAGCCTCAGATGGAACGATTCAAAGATTAATAGGAACTTGATTTGGTTACATATCACTATCCAATTGTACTAAGGAACTATCACATGTGGGGTTCATAAATACTATACTACTCTCAATATTAACTACTTTTAGGAACATAATTGATTTCCCATTAGATTGCACCATAACAATGACAAATCCAAGAAAAGGGTAAAAATTTGGAGGGCTCAATCTCTCAATATTCTCATTAAAAACCACATTCCCCACATGACAATGACCCCATTTTTATTTCCCCTTTTGAGAAAATCCTTTGATCTTCTTCTCTTTAATACCAACTTGCTAGCTGGTAGCCCTTAAGCTTGACCTTATTTAATTAACATAATAATAATAATTATACTACATTGTATAATATAGTAATAAATTTAAGTGTGTAAACTGACATTTAGAACCATGACCTTTCACAAACTGATAAATATGAAAGGACAAGGCAACCCACCAAGAGAAGAGGGGGCCAAGGCCAAGGGCTGAAGGGCAGATTCCCTCTATTTGAAAAGAAAAGAAAGAAAAGGATATATGGAAATTTTAAATGGGAAAGGTCCTATATTATCAATGGTTTCTAACTTTAGTATCTTTGATTTAATTGAGTAGGTTTTTGTAAGTTGTGGGGAAGTGGACTTAATTAAAGTGGATTTTATACCATTGTCTTTATTGAACTTATAGTCTATAAGCTTTATTAGTTGGATGTGGATTTTAGTTGTGGCTCTTAATGGTTTAAGGTGCACCATTATTATGAGAAAGAAGGCTTATCTTTGTTTTTAACTTTTTTTGGCACAAAAATTAGGTCAACAATTCTCAAGTATATGCATATATAAATTTCCCATTTTGTTTTCTTTAGGATGAATTGGGGGTTAATTAGAGTGAATAACTCTTGAATTAGACAAAACTGAATACATTGTTATCTATATATATATAGTTCTCAATTATATTATCTTAGCAAATGGTGATGTCATAAATGTCATGCCCATTAAGCAATTATCTTATTATTTTTGAGCTATGGGTAATTTTTTTATATTTCCATTTAGAGATATCAATATCTAGGGAAAAAGAAAATAAAAAAAGAAAACTGAAAAAGGGGTTTGAATTGAATGCTAGCCCAAAGGATCCCAAGAGGAATGGCAAATACCTTGTGATAATACCAAGCCGAAGGCGAAGGCAATGAAAAGAAAGGTGAAAAAAAAAATGCTTAATGTACCCTACATCTAGGTGCTTGTGGGTCCTTTTAAACATACAATACATTAACACATTGACCCCACTTTTCCCGCGTAAAATAAAGTTAACATTATGGTGGAAATTATATATAATCATCATCATCATCTATATATAATTATTATTAATATAAGTACAATACAAAAAATATAAGTACAATACAATAATAATTTAAAGAAACTTTAGTGTAAAAATTCATGAAAGAAATTTGTTATGTTTGTAGGTATGGCGACACAAATTTGGCCGTGAAGAAAGGCTTTCTTCTCCATTACTAGTAGCTTTTAAAGATTAATTATAGTAATTAGGAAATTTTAAATGGTCAAAGATATTCTCACGGAAAAATAGTGATATTTTTGCAAATGAAGATATTTTATATTTTTATTTAATGTGGCTAAGTAACTGATAGTAAATAATTACAACTATTTGTAGCTTTAATTGCTCTAAATATTATCTTCAATTACCCAATCTATAATTTTTCATCGGAATGAAATTTGATAAATTTAAGGAATATTCTTCTTGATAATCAAGAATACTAAACAGTAAACATACATTCTTCAAAAAAAAAAAATCTATCAAAAATATTTAGAATGATCAAGAAAATAAAATCAAGGAATGAAAATTAAAGATCACGGATATCAAATCTTAAGTAGATAATTATTTTTTGAGGTACTTATGTGATAATTATTGTTGTTGTAAGGACTGGAGAGAAAAAAAAAAGAATTTATCCATTGCTTCGGTCTTAAACTAATCTAACAATCTTCTTAAATCTTACTAATATTTGAAAGCAAGAGGGAATTAAGGAGAAAAAAAAAGTTAAAAGAGATTAGAGCTTCTAATTGATTAGGATATTTAGATTCCCAGAAATCCACTTCTTTACAAGTCCTAAACAAGACCTAAATTATAGTATTTTAACTATGATTAAAAAAAAAACAAAAACCCTAATTAATTATTACATATATTTAAAACAAAAAACAAAAAAGAGAGACAAAAGTTGAAACAACCCAGCATCTTCTTTCTCATCTCATAGCCTCGAACCCTTTCTCCTTCCTCACATCATTCTTCAACAATCCTGCATATATAAAAAAGACCAAACATGAAATTTTTTCACATTTTATTTTTAAATAAACAAGTGATGATATTTATTTTCTGTCATTTAGACAAGCTCAGGAGTAATTGATTGGACTCTGTGCTGTTCGTACTGTACCTTGGTCCTTGTACTAGACTGAAATGGTGTAATAACTTCCATGTTTTTTTTTCCTTCTTGAAAATTTTAACAAAAATACTTTTATTTATTTATTTGACTAAAATAAAAATATTCTTTTTTTTTTAATATTGGAGTAATAGACAAATAAATAAAGGTGTATTATAATGCAAACAAAAAAGGGAAAGAGAGAAAGGAAACTGACTGCAAAAACCAGCATCAAAAAACAACAAACAATTGAATGTAACTGGAAAAATAATTAGACAAACTGAGATATTAAAACCCAAAGCTGTTTTTTATTCTCAGAAATAAATAAATAACAGAAAACCCCACTCTCATTAACCCCAAAAATGAAAAAAAAAAACATTTACAGAAACCTTAATTAAATACTGAACATGCCATTAATCTGATCTATGCAAGAAAATCGAGTTTGGGTTTTTCAAAAAAAAAAGAAAAAGAAAAAAGAAAATTTACCTTGAGGTTTACAAGTAGGGGGTTCTTCAAAGAGAGATAAGGAGAGTTGTTTATGAGCAACACCAATGTCAAACAAAATGAGACCAGACTTAGGATCATCAACGATGATGTCTTTAACAGGCAACCAAAGGAAGAGTTCTTCTTGGGTTAATCCGACAACTCCAATGAGACTTCCATAAGTAAGATTTGCTCTTACAACACTGTCGAAAATAACCCTGTTTTCATACTTGGTCAAGCAAGGTTCATCCAGGAAAACTTCGAGGGTTCCATTCTCTGAAAGTGTGTAGGATTTCACTTCCTTCGGAAGAAGCCCTGCCGGTAACCCTCTCGAAACAAGAAGATCATGGATTGAAGAAGAAGAAGAAAGGGTACTTGAAAAGGAAACGAATATTATGAAGAAGAATACCAGATTAATTCTTGTTATATAATAAAATCTGGGTTTTTTGCTGCTAAACAATGCTGCCATGGATGATGATATTATTATTATGCATATAGAAAAAGATGGAAAAAGAAGAAAGGGAAGTGAAAAAAGGAATAAAATTTAAAAAGGGAAAGGTTTAAGGGGAAACTGGAAGGGAAGGAGAGGATGGAAAAAAGTTGAAAGACTGTTTTTTAATAAAGGGGTTATAGAACTTAGAAGAAAATTTGGAAAATTACTAATTTGTCCTTGGTTGGTGACTGGGGCCAAGTTAAGAAATAAGGGTAGTTTGATTTAGGGTTTAATTAATTATACCATATAGTTTTGTAATTTATCACCTAATGGACATTAATTTGATCTTTAATTATTATTATAAGGTTTGATCAATGATTTTTTTTTGGTTAAGTATGACAGATATTTTAAATACAATTTGTTGCCTACTACTACTTGCCAATTGCTTTTGCTTCTTCTTGTGTTAATATCTGTTGTAAGCTTTTTAATAAACATTTGTGGTCCATTGGATGGGATATAAGGGTATAAAGTATGATGCACTCTTGAATGATTTGCATTATTTGTCTTGTTTTTATTTGCATAATTATTGAGTGTGTTTGCTGCTTATATATTGGTATATGCTGTCATGTGGAAGTTGCAAATTTTTTTATATATGTATGAAAATTTTAAAGATATATATATATATATATATATATATATGGGCTGGATTTCAATAGGTTAATTATAGATTTTTCTATTAATAATTGAGCTAAAAAAACATACAATTACATCACATTCTTTGCTTGTTTTTGTTCTCAACCAATTATTTAACTTTTTTTTGGCCATACCAATTATTTAACTTTAATGCAAACTTAATTTCACGTTTATCTCATTAGAAAAAAACTTTTGATTTTATTATCTATCCATTTATCCTTTTAACAAATGAAATATGTTGTTTTACTTGGATTTTCTTATTTGATTTATTTATTTACAAGGTGTAATATCCAATCATCTATAATTTTCACTTATTATCATCAGACTTAACTTATAATGATCTTTTTATCTTGAAGTTTCTTGTAATTATTAGATATTTAGAAAAGTTTAAGGAATGAGATCATGAGAATTTCTACTATTTTGGAATTTTCTTTTCTTTTCTCACAAGCGAAATAGAAACTCAAATAATTCACATACAAAAATGGGTCCCCTTACCAAATTGTTTGCATGGACAAAAAGATCAATCAATCTCAATCTTGCTTGTTCAGATCTCATCACAAGGATGCTGCTTCAAGGCAAGCAAAATTAGTCTCCTAACCATAATTATTTTAACTTTAATTAGCCATGAAAGGGTAATTTGGTCAAATTTTAACTCAATCTTTAAGCTTGGTGTTGGATTACAGAGTGTACATGATGAAGCATGTAACGGTTGGATATTGCAGTCAAAACGAGTATATAGGAACTCTCAAAAGTCCACAAATTGTCAGATTAGCAACTGAAGGGTACAATTGTAATTTCACCTTAACAGCTCAGAAATTCAGATTCTAACATTTCTTCCTTTTTTTTTTTTAAAAAAAAATACTAACTTTGTAGGCTTAGATTCAGCCTTACAATGGTATCATGGTGGTCAGACTCAGAACTCAGAAGGAAATTTAATAAAAATTTATTAATGGAAGAGAATATTTCTGACAAAAAGGGACAAATTAGATTCATAATTTACCTTTCTGCCACTTTGGGAAGGGAAAGAAGGTGGGGAAGTCAAGTCATGCAAAGGGGGCAGTAACCTGAACCTGGAGACCGGACAAAGTTGTTTTTTTTTTTTTTTTTTCAATTTTCTTGAAAAGTAATGATTGCGTTACGGCCGGGGGACCTAAGAGTAGGTGACCGAGCCAAATGATTTGACACACGTGGACCAAGGGTGACTGGCAACTTGGCATTTCCTGTTGGTCAGATGGTCACGAGCATAATTTATGGTATTGGCCTATTGGGAGGAATTAGTCATGTGAGAGTAAAAAGCAGGTTTCCGGTTCGCAATTGGCCCACGTGTGGGTCATGCAGGTCCCTACGCGTGACATTAGCGTGACCTCTTTCTATCATGGAATCTAATGTCCCAAGCCAAAGAGCATCACCAATTTTTCTTGTTCGAAAATAAAAATAAATAAAAACTATAACTATAGAATAATCTCTTTTTATACATACTGTCTTCTAAAATCATTTTCGAATAATAATAAGGATTATTGTACAGTAAATTTTTTAAAAATGGTGATTATAAGTTAAAAAATTCCATTAGAAAACTATATAAATTGATTGAGTAAAATAATGTAGAACATGCCAATATGGTGAGAGGCTCGAAGGGAATGAAAGAGGTGAAAAAGAGACCTTAAAATATGGGAATGCCTCGAGAAAAGAGATGGTAGTATAAAACACTGCTAATCATTATTATGTCTAAAACTAATGATTAAGGGTTTAATATATGTTTTTACCTCAAAAAAAAAAGGGTTTAATATGTTTTCTTCTTCCATAAACAGTTAAACACATAGAAATCTTCATTGCTATTGCCAGCATGCTTATAATTATTAGTTATAATTAATAATTCTATATAGTATGATTTCTATGAACGGCATTAACTTTTTGTATAGCTTTACCATATTATTAAAATGCCACTATCTTATAGGTTTCTTCAATGTTTTTATTTCTCATACATATTTATAAACATGATATATGTAATGACTAATTAAGCAAAATTTATAAAGTATATCACAAATGAATCTTTTTGTTTGCTTTATAGTAAGCTATAATAAACCTAAGTACATGTTTCATATTGATATCCAAGCCTGCTTCCAATTGCTTATATCACATAAACTTCATACATCTACTTGTTATTGCTTTAAGCAAATCCAATATATATGATCAGGGAATATTAATAATAAAATTATTAATTTTTTAGAATTTTATTGAGACTGTGTTTGGGCAAATATGAAATGGTGCTTTACTTGCTTAAAATGTCTTTACTCTTTAGTATGTAATTCAACAATAATTTAAAATTCTTATGTAAAATTAGAACAATATATATCTTTTCCAATTACGTTAACCTTTTGAAGGCAAACATAAGTGCATAACTTGAACCGGACATTAATCTTCATTTGTTCCTTTTAACCAAACTATTGTTTGCTTGGTTTTGGAAAAGGAACAAAACCCATTAATGGGTAATATGTAGTGATAAAATCATTCATAGAATAATCCACCAAATAAAATTAATATTTTTTTCTCCATTTCATATTCTGGTTTTGGTTGACTTTTGCTTTACTATGTACTCCGTAGCAAGCATAATAACCATGTGAAATAAGTTGGCTGACTTTTATGGCCAGGGAAGGGAGAATTATTTGGATTTTGGAAGACTCTTGAAGAGAAAATGGGGCATTCTCAAAGTCCAAGCACAAAAATAGTTGTAAAAAAAAAAAAAAAGCACAAGCTTTTCATCCAATAGCAATCAAGTTCAAATGCAATAATAGTTCATTGTTATGCATATTGCATAGATAACATTTTTTTTTCTTTGAACAAGCTTTGATGTTTAAGTAGCTTGAAAAGTGAAAGTAAGCATGCAACATGAAACAATCAAAACTTCTATGAAAATAATGGTCGGATCAATTCCTTATTCGAAAGAAAAAAAAATCATGTTCAAAAGTCATTTTCATTTAGATATCCATATCAAATTCATGTATTTTTTTTTAAAGAAAGAAATAGAGAGAAGCATAAATAAACAAATAAAAAAAAAGGAGAATAAAGATTCTTTTAACAATCAAAGATTTTTTTAGTTCACCTTCCAATAACAAAAAAATGAAAAAAAAAACAAGTGTTCTCTTCACTTGAAATGCAATCAATGGCACATGCCCTAAAATGTCTAAAAATCTCTAGTCATTGTTGCAATTTTCTCTTTCTTAAATCATTTCAATCTCTGTTATACCCTTACTAGTTTTCCCCCCCTTTTCCCCTTTACTTAGAAAATAGTTGAATTTTTTTCTTCTTCTTGATTTTATGGTGTGTTATTAAGGACCATATATGTATACTATATAGATTTAGTTTTAATTAACAGAGAGGGTGATTTTTGGGGATTTTAGATTAATTATTTTTACCGATTAATAATTTGGCTGTAAGGATAATTATAAAAATTTAAAAAGTGCAATGCTGAACATCTCTTTTTTTGGAGAAATTGGATGAGGATTATTAATGGATGCATAAGGAAAGAGACTAGGGAGAGGAGATAGTATTTTTTTTTTTAGTGTGCATTCTTCAGTCACATTTTTTTTAATCTGTGCAATGCTTTAATGTTCTAAGTTTCAAAAATATGTGACTGAAGAATGCACAGAGATTGAGTCAAAGGATTAGGTTTTTAGTGTTTAATATCTAGTGGTAGGACCCTAATTAATCCCATTCATCAATTTTAATTTCGTCAAGATTCATGAAGGCAAACGAGTAAGCGAGTAGGATTTTATGGAAAATGAAAATCATCCATCCACTACATACTATTCTGTAATCGGCTAGCTCATCAACTTTTTCCTCGTTTACACTTAAAACAAAACCTGGGATTTCATTGGACTATATATGACCATTTTATCACAGCATTTTAATGTTAATCATATGAATTCGATGGTGGATACGAGAAAAATGAGCAATTTCAAGAAGAAGAAGGTTTTTCAAGACTTTGTTTACCATATATAAGACCTTACATTGCAAGGTCTTTCTCTTCCAACATGAACCACATTTCTCAACAGAGTTAGTCAAGCAAAAGTTTGATCCAATTCCTCAATTTTTCTTAGCTTATCCTCATATTGATTGTCGGATACAATTATACTACTGAGTAAGTTCTTGCACTTAAAATAATTTTTATGTTGATGTTATGCTCAAAATATATGTTTCTTTTCAGATTGGGTTCTCTGCTTCAATTTGCAAAAAGTTGAAAATCTTCAGGATTAGAAGCTCATACCCATTGGAAATAATCTGATCAAACATATTAAAGCAACATTTGGGTAAGTAATTTATATCTCCATATATATAGTTTCTGTCTTGTTTGAAATGCACTTAGATTTGCCATATGAAGTGATTTCAGTATTGTCTATATATAACATGCCAGAATCCCAATCAAAGTTATGATTCTCAATAGTCGAATTGAATTAAAAAGGGTAGGCAAAGTTAATATATCTATATAATATGTCTATGCCATATATGTTTTTGCTTTACTTGGATCTTTAGCATGCTTATTGACGAAAGATGACTTTTGCAGGTTAAACAGCAGAAAAAAATGGCGGATGCTATCATAGAAGTTGTAGCAGGGACATTGATTGATGCTCTGAAAGACCATAGTGGTCGAGTTCTTGAATTCCGAAGCCAATTCAATGAACTGAAAACGCAGCTTGACTTGATGAAATCCTTTCTTGCTGATGCCAACAAGGTCAAAAGAAAGGAAGAAACCGTGAAGACAACTTTAAGCATGATCAGAGACTTAACTTATGATGCAGAGGATATCCTGACAGATTGTTTAATCAGAGCAGAATACCAGGAACAAGTACTTTTCAACTGCAACAATTTCCTTCCACGTAGAATGATCTTTCAGCATCGGACCGGAAAAAGGCTGAAAGACATCAATGGAAGAATAGAGAAGATGCAGAAAATCTTGAAGACTTATTTCAAGACAATTGGACAGCAGAGTGTTCATGATCATGATGGTGGTAGTATTGTCAGGAGATGGACTTCACTGGCTTTCGATGAATCAAGCATTGTTGGATTGGCTGAAGATACTGAGAAAATCATTGGGTGGATTCTTCCTATGAAGAAAAAATTGCACAGAGTTGGGATTGTGGGGATGGGGGGTTTTGGCAAAACAACCATAACTCAAAAGGTTTACAATAGTGATTTCATTCTTGAGAGATTTGAAGAGAGGATTTGGGTGTCAATTTCTCAAACTGTTAATGAAGAAGAGATCATGAAGACAATGTTGAAACAATTGGGAGAGGATAGTTATGGACTTGATATGGGGCAAATGTTGCCCAAGATTAAACAAGCACTTGATTATAAGGATTATTTGATAGTGATGGATGATGTTTGGAGTGCTCATGGATGGTGGGAAAGGTTACTTGCTGGACTTCCCAAAAGGGAGGGGCAAAGCAGTGCTGTAATAATCACAACAAGGAAAGAAAGTGTTGCGACGGAGATGGGGGTGGAGAAGGCTAGAATTCACCAACCGAGAATACTCAATGAAGAAGAAAGCTGGGGATTATTCTGCAGAATTGCATTTTCTTCAGAAAAGGAAGCAAAGCAGCACTATTATTATGAGTTGGAGGAACTTGGGAAAGATATAGTTAAGAAATGCAGTGGGCTTCCATTAGTTATCAAGACAGTAGGGGGGTTGCTGAAATCCAAAACTCTGTCAACTGATGTTTGGAAACGAATTTACAACAATTTCCATGATGAATTGGCAACTAGAGAAGGTGAAAGCTCAGTAATGGCTTCCTTACAATTGAGCTATGATGAATTGCCTACTCGCCTGAAGCAATGCCTGTTGTGTTTCTCAATCTATCCTGAGGACTCGGTTATAAGTGCTGAGCAGTTGGTTCATTGGTGGGTTGGAGAGGGTTTTGTTCAGGGAAAAGATACAAGAACAGCAATAGAATTAGCATTTGATTACCTCTCGGAGCTTATCAGCCGGTGCCTTGTTGAAGTTGTCAAGCAAAGAGGTTTTGATGGAAGAGTGTATAGTTGCAAGATGCATGATCTTGTAAGAGACTTGACCATCAAGATTGCCAGAGAAGAGGAGTTTTGCAGCTTTGATGAACATGGAAGGCAAAGACCTACAATTAGATCCCGGCGTTTGGGTTTCAAAGATGAAGAAGATGTGAAATCACTGAATAAAAAGTCAAAACTTCGGGCATTCCTGATGATGAGCAGCTCTCCAGTTAGCCTTGACAGGACTAGCCCACTGTTTAGAGTAAAGTCCATCAGGGGGTTGGATTTCTCACAGAATAAGCTAGAAAACATACCAATTCAGAAACTAATGCATTGGATCAGCTCCCTCGCGTATCTGAATCTAAGAGGAGTTGCTACCCTTAAAGAACTGCCTCAGTTCATTGGAGAGCTTAGGAATCTCCAGCTTTTGGTTTTGACTGGATGCAACAATCTACAGAAGCTGCCTTTGTCAATCACGAATCTACAGAAGTTAACTGTATTGGACATAGGTTACTGTCCTATCCAATATCTCCCTCAGGGTTTAGGGAGGCTTTCAAATCTTCAAGAGCTGTCAGGATTCAAAGTGCCAAGTTCAGAAAACAGAAATGGATGTCGTTTGGGTGAGCTCCAAGGGCTGTCACAGCTTAAAGTACTGCGAGTGAACATAAGTGAAGAAAGTGACATAGCAGAAGATGAGCTGACTGTCATGTCCAAACTCAAACAACTCAAGGTTTTATCAATCAATGATGCGAGAAAGAAGAGATTTTTCGGAAACTAGATGCTCTGTCTCCTCCACCACATCTTGAAGAGCTGTATCTGAGGTATTACCGTGGAGTAACCACACCAATGTGGATAAATCCCAAGTCACTCCGGGACTTGCAGTATCTTTATATTGAAAATAGTGACCTGCAATTCATGAACCCTAGCTTTGAGGGTGGCAAAACTGTCACTTGGAAAGTTGAAGGGCTTTGTCTCAAGTTCCTAGCAAGGCTGCAGGTTGAGTGGGATTTGGTGCAGAGTGTGATGCCAAGAATAAGGTATGTGGAAGTTAGCCATTGTTATATGTTGAAATCATTTCCTTGCAACATTGAAAAACTAGGAGTTTGGAGGAAATGAGTTTGCAACATTGTTAAGCCGCAGAAATTTATAATAAATCTTTCAAATCTATGAAACGAGCTTCAGTGTATTTCCATTTTTACTGTTTCTTCAAGCTCATTAATAGAGTTGTTTAGTCTAAGGTGTAAGAATTCAATTTTACTAGCATCCGTTCAAAAATTGGCCTCTGGAGTAAAACTTAATTGAAAAGAAAGATAGAAAAATATGGAACAAATGTAAGCTTTCAAAGTATTTCGAGTAATCAGATACATTAACATTGCACTTCTGTGTTCAAGAATGTGCAGAGGACAGACCAACCATGTCCGATGTTGTCCTGATGCTTAGTAACGAACTTACTATCTTACCCTCTCCGGCGCAGCCGGTTTTCTCAAATGTCAGAAGTTTGGAATACCCAAATTCAAGTGATCAGACACTTTTGGGCTATTGTAAATTTTGGATATTTGAGTAATTCTAGGAATTTTGTCAGGAATGTTAGAGAAGATGGCCTGGAATTTAATTATTAACCAAATCAATATTAGGAGTAATTTTCACGAGTAAAATTAAATGCCAAAAGTCTTGCATTAGATTAAGAGCATTCCAGATTTTGGCTATTGTAAGGAGACAGCCCGGATAAAGCCTTTTGCCATAACCAAAATGAATCGTAAAACAAGAAAACGATCATCAAAGGAAAGAATGAAGACATCATGATCAAATCAAATCCCATATAATCAAAATCAGAGACAAAAAACAGTTTGACTAATGAATATTAAGTGAATAAAAAGTAAAATTGGTAAGAGAATCACGGTAAAACAGTGGAAACAAAAACGAAGAGAAACAGAGTTTGAGCAAATGGCGGTTGTTCTTAAGTTTCTGTTGGACTTCTATTTTTTTTTTCATTGATTTCATTTTCTGACATGATAGTAAACTTGAGAGATTTTCTCATTTTCATTAATTGGAATTTTTGTTTCTAAATAATCAACTTAACATAAACAGATCATTGACTAAGGACATTTCTAAATGTAATGAAAACGAAATACAAAAACTCAAAAAGAAAAGAACATTTGTTTAGACATGATTTTTTTTTTCCAGAAAAAGAGAGCATTAGAGAAGTTTTAACCATGGCGAATGCTTCTTCTTCTTTTTTTCGGTTCACTTTGTTTTGCTGTTTGATGATCATTTCATCAGTCCTTGAATTCTCACAGGGAGCTGATTTGCTTACAAGAGGAGAATTCATTAGAGATGGTGAAACACTGGTTTCTGAAGATCAAACGTTTGAACTTGGCTTCTTCTCTCCCGGACAATCAAGAAAAAGATATGTCGGAATCTGGTACAAGAAAAGCCCCGAAGCAGTGGTTTGGGTCGCAAACAGAGACAACCCAGTTTCTGATAACACCGGAGTTTTAGCTGTAAATAACAATGGCAATCTTGTCATTGTCAACCAGACATACTATCTCTTCTGGTCTGCCATTGCCAACATGTCTGCGCCATTTCCAGAAAGTCCCGTTGCCCATCTCTTGAACTCCGGTAACCTTCTACTCAAGAACAACAACATCACCGTGTTTGATTCTGTTCATGTCCCTGACCCAACTGATCCTACTGATCCAAGATTTCTGTGGCAAAGCTTCGATTACCCAATCGACACGCTTTTGCAAGGCATGAAATTGCGGCTCAACTTGAAGAATGGGAAAAACAGGTATCTGAATTCATGGAAAAGTCCCGATGATCCATCCTATGGGAACTTCACTTTCAGACTTCGTATCAATGGGTTACCGCAGTTATGCATTGAAGACAAATTAGATAAATCAAAGACGCTTTACCGTACGGGCCCTTGGAATGGAATTGGATTCGGAGCCATTCCTGCAACTGCCATGACACTGTTCAAACCCATTGTTGTCATTAATCAGAATGAGTCGTATTTCTCTTACAGGACAATCATTGAGTTTCTTGGCATGCGGTTACAGTCGAATCCATCCGGTTCATTACAGTATCTTATAATGAAGCCGGATACCAATGAACTATGGAGTGTTTTTAACTCATTGCCTGTTGATAAATGTGACAGCTATGGACTCTGCGGTGTTAATACCATATGTAGCACTCGAACCCAACAACACCTGTAAGTGTATGCCCGGATTCGTTCTCAAATCACATGAAGAAAACCTTACTGATCACAATTCATTTCCCATGAATTGTGTTAGAGAATCATCACTTAACTGCAATGGAGACCGGTTTCAGAAGCTTGGGGAGGTTAAAGTGCCAGATTTGTTGAATATTAAGCTGAGTGATGGCATACATCTTCAGGACTGCGAGGCCGAATGCCTGAAAGATTGTTCTTGCACGGCTTATGCTAATTTGAATATTAGTGATGGAGGCAGTAGTTGTGTAATGTGGTTTGGTGATCTAATAGACATGAGGGAAGTTTCAGGAGATAATAGAATAGAAGAGATTTATATAAGAGTTCCGGCTTTAAATCACGGTATGTGCAATGTTTCTGATATTTGGGCTATGTTAATGTTCTCATACTTCTTACAAATTAAGATACTATTTTTTCTTTTGTTTTCTAGGATCAAAGAACATAATAAAGTTTATCATATCGGGGATTGGTGTTTTAATTGTGATTATAATTGTTGTTGGGATCCTGTGTTTCTTCATATTTCGCAAGAAACCAGAGAAGAATAAAGGTAAGCATGCATGCTCATCAAAATCCTTACTTCTTCAAAATTGAAAGTTGTATGTATTAATAGAGATGAATTGGAATTGCAGATGGATCATTTTGTTTAGTCAAACTTGAAGGTGGGAGAGGAGAGACTGAAGTGCCTCTATTCACCATGTCTACCATTAAGAAGTCCACTGATCAATTCTCTGCAGACAACGTAATTGGTTCAGGTGGTTTCGGCAATGTTTACAAGGTAATTAGCAAAACAATATATCAACAAAGTAACATAAACAAATCTGGTTATTTTATTGTGTTTGATGAATAATCACAACATAGGCATGATCACAAATTAATGCAATGCAGGGCAATCTTAATGGGCGGGAAATAGCAGTAAAGAGGTTGTCAAAGAACTCAACACAAGGAGTTGAACAATTTAGCAATGAAGTCGTTTCAATAGCCCGACTTCAACATAGGAATCTTGTTGGACTACTGGGTTGCTGCATCGAAGGACATGAAAGAATGTTGATCTATGAGTTTATGCCCAACAAGAGCTTGGATTCCTTCATCTTTGGTGAGACTACTTTACCCTTCCTTTTCCTTTATATATATATATATATATATATATATATATATATA